>PVKB01000890.1:465187-549702 GCA_004027205.1 Ctenodactylus gundi | reverse complement strand
GGGGGGTCCAGTAGGGGAGGAGGGAGGGAGGGAGGGAGGGGTGGGGAGGGGGAGGGATAAAAGGAGAGTGGGAAAGCCCTTGTCACCTTGACAAGATACATATGTGCACAAAAGGCTCAATTCCATTGTAAATCTTAAATTTTGTATGTACACATATCAATAAAATGGGGGGTGGGGAGCCAGTTAGTTGAATTTCTGTCTGCTTAAGGCTCAACCTCAGCAATTGCTTCTTCCAGGATGAGGGTAACAAAAAGAAGAAGATGTTGCCAGGCATACAGATGGTGTAAATTACCACAAATCTTTTTGTTAAAGTCATAAAGACAGCAGGATTAACTAAAACATAGATGTACTTATTAACTCTCCTTATTAATAAAGCATCCTAAGGGCCAAGCTAATCCAGAGGAAGAAGGAAACATGTGAGCTTGAATTATCTTTGCTTTCTTGGCTAGATTCGAAAGAAGCATAGCATTCTGTTCCCCTCAAGCAAAGTTCAATGTCAATTCAGTTTCCTCTTGACCTTTAACTAAACTGACTCTCCTCAGCTAAAAGCAGCATCTCCTCCAAGAGACAAGAGGCATCGAGTGAGCCTGTTCTCAAAAAATAAAAAGGTATCTACTAAGACTTCCTCATCAGATCTTGATCTGAATGCTACGATAGGCTAGGTGATAATTTTCATCTACTTTCATTTTAATTAGCTGAATATTCAGATAATCACTTGCATTTTACTCTCCTAATACACATAACCAGGATTCTGTGATTCAGGGTTTGTATTAGTTTTCCCTCTGCTGTGGTGCTAACATCCATGGTGGATTCTTCACTGGCCACTCAGAGCAACTACCCCTACAGGTTTTAATTAGTTCAGCTTTAATAAGGAGAAAAATCTCTTCTAACCCTTCATCCCACAAAGGTGAGCTAATCTCCTACCCTCTAGTCAGAGATCTCACAGGTCCCAGGATTAATGAATGCCAGGCAATGAGTGGATGGTCAAGGAAGCAATCAGCTTCCCAATCCTTCCATTCTCTTCTTGGTTCTTTGTTATTGAAGGTTTTTACCCTCTCCTTTCAAGCATCCTTCTTCTCCAACTGCCTCTTTTCCCCACTCCTCCAAAAGTAGTGGTATCTAATCACCCCTCTTCAGGGAGAAGAAAAACAGGCCTTCGACAGAACCTCAGATAGGCTTCTTGTCTGTTACTTTGGTGGAAGACTTTGAATTATTGATTCTACTTTTACTTGAGCTATGGGGGGAAAGATCCCTTCTGGACCCAGTGAGAGAAAAGGGGAAGAGACAATACCCAGAAGCAACCAGATTATCACTTAGAGATATCATATTGACACCGCTAAAATAATAAAAATCATTGTAGGTACTTAAGCAAACAAGGGAGACTTACTAGAGAGGAAAAAATATTTTTTATGCAGTAAAAGGCTGGAATACAGGCATATCTCAAGGATCGTCCTGACCTAGGGACGCAAGCTCTATCGGGACCTTTTCCTGCATCTCGACTCTTGTTCACTAACTCCTCTGTTCACTAACTCCTCTGTTCACTAACTCCTCTGTTCACTAACTCCTCTGTTGCCTTCAGCTTTTTTTTTTCCTTTCTGGTGCTTATGAACGGTCTTAATCCTATTCGGACCTTCTGTCCAGACCACTTTCCTTTACTACTGTGGTCCATACGGAAGATGCATGACCATGGATGAGTTTACCAGTTACAAATCCAGCCACCTAGTTTGCCAGGGCAATACTACCTTTGAAGTGAACAATGGAAGCAGTACTGTCTTAGCCTTATCTGGATACTCCTATAACCCCGTCCTCCAATTATGTGAAAGTTTTTGTGGGGGAGTACCAAAGATGAGCAGCAGTTGTAGCAGCGTCATTACCTACTGTACCACGTGCTTGCAAATCAGTTTCCTAATTTGTGAGTAAATTTTTGAGCAGCATACCAATTGCCTAGTGGGTTTTCTCTCACTTGAAAATAGAGAATGAATCTAGAATGATAAAAATAGCTATAAGCTTACCTATATAATAAAGGCTTCAGAAATCTGCACCAACTATACTTAACTAAATATAGGAATTTGCTCTTATCATTTCAATTCCGAAATATTTCTTGGTACTCTGTGTGCTTGCCCACAAGATTAAGTGCTTTATTCTACATTTTCAACAGATGGAGAGCTCTCTGTACTTACTCTAACTCTCAAGTCATTGAGCCAGATGGAAATCAGGGAATTAGAAGATAACAATGCAAAATGTAAGTATAATTTTTGCTCTTGTTTTTTATGCTATTGTTGAGACAAAATTTTCAATTTTTTTCCTCCTTGTCTGTCTTTGCTCAAGTACCTACTCTAACAATCTACATCCTGTGATGACACGCATACACTTCACAGTTCAAAGAACATAGTATTTGCTCAATGAATCTTGCTGAGGGGAACTGAATATACGCACTGTAATTGAAAAATACGCTCTGTGCTTCAATTAAAAAAATTACAATAAAAGGCACATTGCCATTATTCCCCTCAAAATACTTTCCCTTGCTTTACTTACTCCGTTGTTCTTGCCACTATTTGAATCAGCTATGGAAGTCCTCTTGCAGAGAATCTTCAGTTGCTCTGTCATGGCTGCCTCAAGGTTCTGCATCCATTCAAAAGGTTAACCCTTCATCGTCGTTTAGACTCTGGGGCTTGGCCAGAAATTGTATGGCACCAGATTCAATGAATAAAGTAGATGAGGACACAACATCATTTACTCATGAGCCTGGTTTTCCAGTTGGTGGCACTGGGAAGCAGTATTCACCATATATATATAATTTAAGCTGTCACTGCATTTTTCATTCACTCTTTTATATAAAACCAGTGCAAAAGGCCACAGGAATGGTTTTTCTGACTCTCTGATGGAACTAATAAGTAGGGATAAAGTGAGTTTTTCAGCACGTATCAAAACATATTGAAAGTTCTTTTGGGGTATTTATGGATGTGGTGATTGAAATCTGGAGTGTGCCCTAAAAGCCTCACGTACTTATGGATACTGCGTACTGCTGGAAGGTGGGGCCTGGCTAGAACGGGCGGATACTTGGTGTCTGACCTGGAGGGGCGTTTGCTGGTTCTGCCCTTCCTCTTGGTTCTGTTCTGCTATGCCGTGGGGAGCTCCTTCTTTCACTGCAGCCCCACCATGTATTGCTATCATCACTAGCTGTCCGTCCATGAACAGACTGTGACCTTCTGAAATTGTGAGCTAAAACAAATCTTTTCTCCTTATATTTATCAATGCCAGGTATTCTGTCCCACCAATGAAATCTAAGAAGAACAGAAATTGATACTACAGAAATGAGGCTGTTGCTGTGACTTTCCCTGACAATATAGTAAGGAAGCCCTAAGAGCTGATTTATGGGAGGAGGTTGGAAAGATTTGAGGACGCCAACTCTACACGCCTTAAAGTGGACTGAGCCAAGCCTGAAGGCAGATTCTGGTCAGAGCTCAGAAGACCCGATGGCTGATACGGGTGTGGGTTAGAAAGGCCAGGCTCAAGGAGTTTCAGTTGGGAAGGAGAACTTTACTGGCAAGTGATCTAAAAAGCATCCATTGCTACACTCTGGCAGAAAGTGTCCTGGCATTTTGCTCCTGTCCAGGGATTTTGCCTGAAACTGAGATGAAGGGTGGTGAACTACTTAATATGGCAAAGGAAATCTCAAGACAAGCCAATGTTCATGTTGTCACTTGGGTACAGCTTGTAACTTTTAGATGACTCTACAGTGAAAAACAAGAAAAAATGACAGGAAACAATGATATAAAAGGTTTACAGTTTTGCCAAACTTAAAGGGCCTCCGGTGGTGAGACAGATGAGCACAGGGAAAATAAAAAGATTAGCATTAAAAAGAAACCAAGAATCACTGTAGAGGGCAATATAGAGATTTCTCAAAAGACTGGCAATAAGTATTCCATTAGATCCAGCAATACCTCTTTTAGGAATCTTTCCAAAAGAGTTAAAAAGCAACGTATAACAGGGATACATGTATACCCATGTTTATAGGAGCACACCAACAACAGCTATAATGTGGAAGACACCAAAATACCTATCAACAGACCAGTGGATACAAAAATTGTGGTATATGTACACAATGGAATTCTACTCTTCAATAAAGACAGATAGATTCGAGGGTTTTCAGGTAAATGGATGCAGCTTGAGACCATCATGCTTAGTGAAGTGAGTTAAATGCAGAAGATTAAATATCATGTGGTTTCTCTAACATGAGAAACCCAGAATACAGGCAATGTAGAGAACCAAATAACTGTGATAGTGGGAGTAAAGGGGTATAGGGAGGCTCCAGGAGGGCTGAAAAGGGGGAGGGGAATGGATTGTAATGTTGACATGATATATATATGTGCACAAAATATTCAAGCTCAATATAAACATTGTTTCTCTCTCTCTCTCTCTCTCTCTCTCTCTCTCTCTCTCTCTCTCTCTCTCTCTCCACTCTTTCTCTCTCTCTCACACACACATGTATATACGTGTGTATGTATATTAATAATGGAAAGAAAAAAGAAGCCAAGTACTTACTATTAGGACTATAGGAAAGTAACCTTGAGGGCATCTCTAAAGTCAAAAAGACCCCACCCTTTACCAACTCAAGGGTGGAAAAAACAAGACTTTGCTCGGAGAAGTGTACCCAAGGGCCAAAGAGAAAATTGTTTGCCAGGGTTCACCCCTCCTAGAGTTCATTCATCTAAGAACTCAGAGGCCTGAACAGAGACTGTCCAAGGGTGCCAGCTTACTGCTCAAGACAGTGGCAGATCTTGGCAATGTTCCCATCGTCCTGGCTTTGCAGGCTTGCAGAGCGCAAGAGCTGTGGGTTCACAGAGGCTTCCATCCAGACTTCAGAGGAAGGCCTTGGAAGTCAGGCAGTGTGCCCATGCGAGGGCAGGGCATACAGTTGGAAAGATGAAGCCTAAGGTAGTGGAGATCACAAAATTTGGAAAAGCCAGGAGCGTGGATCATTGGCTGAGAGAAGCTGCAACCTGTGAGCAGTTCCACTCTAAAAAGAGAAGATGGAAGTTTCAGCCAGTGGTGATACTGTAGGGCAATGGCACCCAGGTTCTTTAGAGTTTTCAGTCCACCACAGTTAGCCCAGATGCTGGACACAAGAATACAGGATTTAACCCTTACCCTGCTGGGGTAAGAAATTATTTTAGTCCAATTACCCTTTATCTTTCTATTCCTCCTTTTTGGAATGGGATTATTTACCCTGTGCCATTATGTGTTCAAATGCTTAACTCTTTAATTTCCACAGGAGCTCACAGCTGAGAATTTGCCTTGCCTCTCAGAGACTTTGGACTTGAACTTTTATAGCAGTGCTGGAACTGCTAAGACTTTTGCAACTCTTAGAGAAGGATTAAATGCATTTTGTATAAGAAGCTAAAATGAGTCTATTAGGGGCCGGGGCAGTATAATATGGTTTGGATCTGGTGTGTCCCCCAAAAGCCTCCTGTATTTATGTACTGTTGGGAGGTGGGACCTGGTTGGAAGGGGTGGATGCTTGGTGTCTGACCTGGAGAGTGCGTCCTGATTCAGCTCTTCCTCTCAGAATTATCTCTGTTCTGTTGTGCTGTGAGGAGCTCTCTCTTTGGCTTGGGTCCCACCATGTGTTTCTGCCACTGCTAGATGTCTGCCTGTGAATAGACCGTGACTTTCTGAAACTGTGACCTAAAATAAATCTTTCCTCCCTAAAGTTGTGGATGTCAAGTATTCTGTCTCAGCAAGAGAAAAGTGACTAAGACACTGGATTTAATTCATTATTGTCTTTGAAACTCTGGACTGTGAGCTTTTCTCTTTTTTTCAGAGTTACAAGTCGGTGTGGTTCCCTTAGAGAAATATTAAAGTGTTCTGCTCCAAATACACTTCATTTGGTGTTACTGCAGGCAAAGGTGCTCCAATAAATACCACAGCCTGACTCCTATTTTGAATATAGTCAAAGAATTATTTGTGGAAGTATGAGTTATTTATTCTGAAAGCATTTATGAAATACCTTCATTATGCCAATTATTGTGTGAATTCCAACAATGAAAATCTAAAATAAATGCTTATGATATAAACTGTTTTCTTTTTATGCCTAGTCTAGATTTGATACATTTTTTAAAATTGCAGTTATCAAGAGTATATAAACTCAAGAGTTATGGTTCATTTAATGTTTCTATTTTCAATGATTCTTACTCCCTTATTCTTTCCAGTAGTTTTCAAAAGTGAAATGTCCTCTCATACCTCTTAGCTATTTTTTTCTCATCTTAAAATAACTTAAAATTTACAAGAACTAGTGATAAGCAGCATTTTTTTTTCTTTCAACCAAAATGTTTACTCTTTCCTTCTGGCAGTGGAGATAAAGAAATACTTTCATTGAAAATATTTTTAAATGAGATTTTAAAGTGAGAAATATTTTTGAGAATTAGGTAACTGTTTCCTCCATCTTTATAGTTGTCTTCAAAGTAGATAATAAAGATGTGACTACCATCGACTACTAATAATCAATACTGATAAAGGAGACATAAAAACTTTTCTCGAGGGAAAAGTTACTTTCTTGAAATATGGGAATAAGCGAAATCATATCTCTGATGAGAATATGATGAAAATCAAGATTTTTTATTTCCGCCAGCTAATTTAGTAGTAAACTGTTGCTTGAAAGAATTGGCTACATGTTGAAAACACTGAGAGTTCTCCTTTTACTTAGCAACCTTTCCAAAATGTAAAGTGACTGTGGTGTGCACATTACAACTGTACTCTTTAATGAGTGCTTAGAAAGAAGGGGGTCTTTGTTAAAGCATGTCTGTGAAAATCCTGAATTCAGCAGAAAATGAGATGTACCTCCAGAATGGCTATTATAGCTTTGATATATTCAGTACCACTTCACTTTCTAATAGAATCTGCACACAATACTAATAGCATCTTTTATCACAGGGCTTTTAAGGTGTTATACAGCTAAGTTTTACAATCTTGATTTGCAAACAGAGATTCAGAAAGGTTAAGTGATTCCACATTCTATTCTTTTCTGCCCTCATTAAGCATGCAGGGCTCTGCCCAAGCCATATCTGGGCAAAAAGAAACAAAGGTGTGACACAGATAACACCATCCATCTGGGTCACTGCAGCAGTTCCCAGTGATCCATCTGTACTGATTATAGATACAAGATGGGGACACTGCCACCACCACCTCAGCTCACCTTGCTCTCCTCTCTTCTGAACTCCCGCAGGACTCACCCTTGATTCACACGCTGGGCTCTTCATACTCACTACTCAACTGCTGTTTAATCTTTTTTTGTTCCTTGGTTCAACTGATTCACAATTATAAAACATTAACCACGAAACAACAGAGTTAGAGACTGGTGTGTAGGCCCTTCTTATAAACCTTACTTAAATACAAGCAGCTTACTCAAAATATTAAAAAGAAAGACCACATAAGGAAGTTTACTTTCCTAGTGTAGTGAGGAAATAGGGAGCTGTCTGCATTTAAAATCTAGAAAAGAAATTAGAACATTGTACTTATTAGAACTGTACGCATATACTCCATTTCCTCTCTTCTCCCAGGTAGGCAAGTGGTAGAATTAAAATTATCCAACCTCTCTGGAGTTAGGCGTGACCATACAATTTTCTTGGTCAATGAAACATGAGTTGAAGTGATGTTTACTTATATTTCCACTAGGGATCAACAGCCAACTCTCCATATGCCTTTTGTCCCCATCCTAGTGATCACAAAAAAGTAGATTTCCTATCAGCCTGAGTCCCAGAGTGTCCACTCTGAGCAGAGACCCCCCCTATAACTTTCTTTGAATATGAAACATGAGTGAGCAATACATTTTTACTGGATTAAATCACTGTGCTCTCAACAACATTATTGAGATAAAGTCAATAAACAAATGATATGATTTTCCTGTCTGAACATACAGCTCGACGGTTCTGGGTTACATAACCAACATACAATCTAATTTTAGAAGATTTTCATCAGAACATCATTTAGTAGATTTCATCAACGAGAAATCCTGTAGTCATCAGCCATCACTCCGTATTTCTTTCTTATCCTCCCAGCCCTGGGCAAGCAATAATACACTTTCTGTCTCTACAAATTTATCTACTCTGTATAATTCACATAACTTGACTCATTCAATATGTAATATCTTGTGACTCGGTTCTGTCAGTAAATGTAATTTTTGAGTTTATCTGTGTTGTGGCATATCTGAGAAATGAATCGCTATTTTGCTGAATAACATTGCATTGTGGTACATGCATTGTACATACCACATTCTGTTTATCCATTGATCATTTGATGGTCACTTAAGCTATGTTCACTTTGGGGCATTTACGAATAATCCTGTTACAGATATTTGCACACAACTATTGTGTGGTTGGATGTACTCATCTTTCTTGGAATTGTCTTTAGGAATGACACTGCTGGATCAGATGGCAGCTGGTTTATCACTGTGAGAAACTACAGGATTGCTTTCCAAAGCGACCACACTATTTCACTTTCCCAATGTATGACTGTCCCAATGTGAGATGGCCACACTTTCTTTACATCCTGCTGTCTGTAAATAAAGACGGACCTACCAATACAATGCTTTTGTAATTTAATGCCTTTCCTTTCTTCCTCCCTTAATTGCTCTGGCTTGAACTTAAAGTATGTGACCAAAGAGATGAATTTCTGAGATTCCATGGTTAATTATTACTGCAATGTATCTTTCCCTTTATATCAATAATAAAATACTAAAAGCAACAAAATTCAGATGGACTCCACTTTACGGGCAAAATCATAGAAGGATTTTGGAAGAATGCCCTGGAGAAGACAATCCTCCAAATATGGGAGTGAAACATTCAGTGTGAGAACATATATTATTGAGTCCTAAACTTAGATTCTAAGCTTGAAAATGAAATGGTGAAAGATAAAACAGTAAATATCACTTAGAAATAGAGTTCTGTGCATGCTACACTGAGGGAATGGGGAAGGGGCATAGCTAGATCGGGAGGCGGTTACCTATGCCTAGAGGGGAAATAACAGGTGTGAGAGCTGAGCAGCTAGTGATGCCTGTCCTTAGACCTTGTGAGTTTGCATTTTGAGCCTTACCGGTATCTGAGCTCTACCCACCCAGGCGTGCACAGCGCTCTCTCCTCATCCCAGCCTCACGCTAGGAAGAGCTTACTAGAGATTGAGCACACATCTAATGCTAAGTATTGGTCCTGGGTCCATTTTGATCTTAAACAATATGGTTTTTCTACTTTCAAATTTCAGGATTGCCTTCAGATTTCTGCAGTCTTTCCTCCTTTGCCTAAATTTCAGGGATTCAATTTGATTTTTAATCCTTATTACATTACTTCATACTTCATCCTGTTCCTCACCTATAGTTTCAAGTCTTAGGTAAACCAGCTGTAGTGTAATACCCAGTTCCTTCAGCTCCTACTAGTAGTTTCAGAACCTTTACATGCAATTACACAAAAATAATACCCAAAGGGTCAAATTCCTCAAATGGAGTTTTTGTTGTTTGATTGGTTTATTTGATTTTATTTGTCATGTTTTTAAGTCTACCTTAGGAATATGAGCAAAATAACAAACACTACAAAGTTTTTCAAGTATGACATAGTTTTTCCTCCATAACTCCCTTAAATGTAATAACTATGAACCTATCTGCTCTTGTAACAATAATGACCCTCATGAAGTACCAACATCGTGCTAGGTCCTTTACTGATATTAACACACTCCATTATCACCGCAAACAAGGCATCTTATGTCTGTTTCACAGAGGACAGTGAAGTTTAGGAATAAGACTCATTAATCTGGTAACTCAATTAGTAACTGTTTAGTCCAGTACTGGAACCCACATTTATCAATTTGTCTTGAAAAATCCACATTGCGCTATGGTACATGAGTGGAACTCACCAAACCCTTCTAAGCTCCTACCTTTGTACTTGCTGGTCATTGTGACCCTATGCTTCCAGATTATCCACTCCTTTGTTTTTTTCTAGAGGGTCAACGAATGTCTTTTCCAATGTGTATTTGTCCTAATTCTTTACTTGTATTTAAGAAAACTCTAAACTGACTGATATTTATTTCAATAGTCTAGCTCACATAGGTGAAACCCTTTGAGAGTTGCATAGTAGGCTGTAATTCCTAGGATGGGTTTGTGCTTGGAGCTTCGAAGAGTTTGACAAATATTTGGTGAATAAACAACCAAATAAGTGAAATGGATCAATATGTAAATGGACAAGATTAATAGCTCTTTCTTACAATTGGCATTTGCCCTTTTCAAAGACAACATCAACCTTGGGCTGAAAGAACATGGGGTCAAGTTCACCACTTACAAGTTTTGTGAAATTGGAGATAATGCTGAACTCTTTTAACCTTCAAATTTCCCATTTGTAAAATGAATACTAATTCATTTCATCATACAGAAATCATGAGGTAATAAATATATGATAAACTAAACATTTATAATATTAGGTTCCTTCTTAGGACAAACAAGCTTTCTTCTAGTGTCTGTCCTTAAGCTAATAGTGTTGCCATACTACCTAGCATTTATAAATGCAGTATATCGTAATGGTTGAAACCCAGATTCCATAGAAAAACTACGTGCACTAATTGCAACCCAGGCCTCACCATATCCTAATTCTATGTCCTTCACAAAGTGTATGCTGTCACCTTGCCTTAGTCAACTCATCTACAGAATGGTGATAATACTAGTTATCCTCCAAGGGATGATACTTTGGCGTCAAATAATTCAATGTCTCTAAAGTTCACAGAACTATACTCCATCCAATTAAAGACACTCAGTGTTTACCTCATTCATACTGCTTTTATTACTATCACCATCACTATTTTAAGCACTTAAGCAGGTTCTCATTGTAGGAAAGATTCTCCCTGAGTCTCTGCTAACCAGATTCGCAATGGATCTCTGCCCGCTTTGCTACACATTTACTACTAGATAGCACAAGCACCTTTGGTCCATTGACTTCAGTGCTCTGAGTCATTTTTTGTTGTGTGTTGTCCTCAAGTATTTGTAACATGCTGAGGTTTATCTGTCTGAGCTTCAGGTTCCTTCCATTCATGACCTTTCTCATTTGGATATATACACAGTAATACTATTTCCAGAATACGTGGCCACCAGATCCCTGAGTGGTGGATGTGGGTGTGAGTACATATCTCTTCTGTCTTCATGTGTTTCCTGACTCTTTGATGTGAACAGTCACTTCTCCTTCCCAGAAATGTATTTGTTAGAAGAAGTCTTTCTTCTTCTGAGTCAGTGTTTCTAATCTTGCGATTTAGCTGTGCAGGAAAACCTAGCTTGTTTGCATTGCAGATACAGTAACTGTGCAGACAGCCTGACAGAGCACCTCAGGGATCTCCCATGAAGCAAGGGAAGGCGCATTGCTCTATGACATAGTAACAGATAGTCTGGCTGCTTGGAAGATCTTTATCTCACATACTGGTTCTTGGTTGTAATCCAAGAGAGGCAAAGTTTGCCAGGCATCTGAGTTTTGGAGAGGTGGAGAGTCATCATTCAAATCTTATTACTAGGAATGCAATAGGTATTCCATCCATTTTGTTAATGGCCTCAAAATGTTCTGGGCCACATGAGAGTAGAGAGCATGTGCATTTCCAGAGTGGAGGGGTATCAGGGTTTCCACTGTCAGGCCCCTGACACTCCTCTGGTCTTACAGAGTTTTGGACAGCCTGAATTTTGGTGCGAGGCAGATGTTTACCCTCTGGCTTCCCAACTCCAGAAGCCAGAGGGAAGAGTTATATAAAGCAAGAGTTATGGTAGAACCTAGTGGCCACCAGCAACAATGTCATGGTGGTATCCTATAGGAAACCGTGGCGGTGGCAAAGACTCACTACAGTGCTCAGAATGCAGCAGCAGCAGCCTGCAAGCTGCCTTCAAGGTCTCTTCTGTCATCGACTTTTGGTTGGACCCTATGAACTGACCTCTTCTGATACCCTCCCATTTTCGAAGCTTGGATCGCCAGCAATCCCAATGGTTGTGTCACTAGCCAATAAGTTGTTCAGAGGTTCTTTACACGTTTATCAGCAACAGTTCCATTGTTTTCGACCAACAGCCCATCATATGACAGGTGGGTGGTTCCTTATTTTTTAAATCTGTACCACATATATGAATGCAGCACTTAGCTGGTGCAACAAATGTTATTGCCTGATCATCATTAATATAATTATTCAGAGAAAATGACAGAACTCTATTTCAACTTACGACTTCTTAATTAGTTTCCCTCCCTTGAGTATCCTACAACTTCAAAAGTAGTGTTTAAATCACTTTGAAAACAACCACTCATTTAAACGGGGGGAAAAGGGAATTAGAGAAATCTTTCCAAGCAAAGGTCGATGGGAAGGAACAAACGGTATGATGCCCTTGCTAATATGATGTACATAGCAATTCTGTTTTGGTAACATGAGTGAAAGGAACATAGGGAATTTTTTACTACTTTCTAAAGCCAGCTATTACAATTTGACTTATATATGGGTATGGTAACTTCCTAGAAAAATTTATACTGGCAAAAATCTACTCAACAATAACACAAATGTGGTTTTCAATTGATGTACTGTCCATTATTGTGCTTTGAATCTGAAATGGCCCCCAAAAGTCTCATGTATTTGGATGTATGGATTGTCTATAGAACAGTGTGCTGTTCGGAGATAGAGGCCTAGTCTGGAGGAGTGAATTGTGGGTGTGTGGTGGAGGACAGGCATGCAGCAGATTGGATTATAGGGATGTGGTAAGGACTCAAGCCTGGGTGGGGCAGGACACTGAGGCTTGAACCAGAAGGGGTAGATCACTGGATCACTAGGATGGGACTTTGAAATATATATATATATGACTTCCCTCCTTCCTTTCTGGACTTGACTTGACTGTGCTTGACTTGGCTTCCTGTTTGCAATGCTGTGAGGAGCTGCCTCTACCTCCACCTCTGCCATGTGCTTCCACTGTTGTTGCCTACCTGTGGATAGACTATGACCCCCTGAAACTGTGATCTAAAATGATCTCTTTTCCTCCACCCAAATTGTGGATGTCAGTTATTGAATCACAGCAATGAAAAAGTCACTAAGATATCCACTAACTCTTAAATTGCAACAAAAAATAGGTTAGCCTTTCCATGCAGCCAAGGTTATATGGGTTTGCCCCCTTCTGTGCTAAGTATTAAACGCCAAAGAAATTCATGGGTGAAGGAGATGTAGGCGTGCTCATGTGTGCTCCATCACAGAGAAACAGAGATCTGAAAAAGACAGACATGCATGATGTGGAGAGAGAGCCAGAGATAAGACATGGAGAAACAAGAATGCCTTCTACCCAAGGACAGCCCCAATTCTGTCTTTTTTTTTTCTTGAAACTTAGTTCCATGTCTGCCTTTACATTTGGTATACATTGTATTTCTAAAAGAAATTTCTTGTTATTTTTGGTTATTTACCACTAACAAATCTTAACATACACAGAAATAGATCTGTATTTAATGTCTTTAAAAATGCTATATACAATAATACTTTTTAATAAGAAATATGTATTATAAATAAATACAAGTAAAATTTACATTAACGTAACATGTTTTTCTAAGAAAACATTACAAATATTTACTTTGGGAATGAAAATCAATTCTCTTAAATTTTAAGTTTCCTGTAAATGATAGGGGTATGATCTTTCTATTCTTACCACAGAGTGAGAGGGATTCAGAATCTAAAACTTGTTTTTGAATTATCTGATTTGTAAGTGTTTATCAACACTTCAATCACAACTGTCTGCCTACTGTATCCTTTGAGCTGAATACAAACAACTTGTCATTATGGTTTGGATCAGGAGTGGCCTGGTCCAAAGCCCCTGTATCGAGAGGTGATTCGATCATGAAGGTTAATTGAATCCAGTGGATTAATCCATTGATGATTTCCTGTGTTGTTAAGACCTGAGGCTGGCTGGAAGGAGTTTATCATTAGAGACCAGAACTGCAAGGGAACATTCCTTCCTTCATTTCTGATCTTCAGTCTCTGCTTCTTGACCTGATGGCTGAATAGCTTTCCTGCACCTAGGTCCGCCCTATGCCCCTCCACATTGCCAGCCCATGCGTGTACAGACTGACATCTCTGAGTTAAAACAAAACTCTTTTCCTTTGAGTTGGGGGCTTATGTCCCAACAATAAAGTAACTGCTATGGTTTGGATCTTGAATATCCCCCAAAAGCCACATGTAATTGGAACTATGTGTTTTGAGAGGTAGGGCCTGGAAGGACCGGATGCTTGGGGTTTAACCTAAAAAGATTGTTTCAACTTCTTACGTCTGGGGTGTGCCTGAGGCAGAGTTTTCAGGTGTGTGTTGTTGACTTTTGGAGCGGGAAGTAAGGGAGGGGCACCCACACTGCAGAGGTGGGGACAGGCAGCTTGAAGTAAAGGAAGGAAGACAAAACACTGTTACAGCTTCTTCCTAGAATGGCTCTGGCACTGCCCGAGTCTGCAGGCTTTGACTAGGCTCCTGCTTCATTTGGCTTGTCTCTGTAATGACTTCCAAAACTGTGAGCTAAAATAAATCTTTCCTCCTTTAAGATGAGGCTGTCGGGTATTCTGTCACACCAATGAGAAAGTAACTGAGACAGTAAGACACTTTTCAATTTCTTCATGTGCTTTTTTTTCTAAATTTAGCTTGGGATAATTTACATTTATGGAGGGTTGTCTAGGAAGATAGATAGTGCAGTTCTATGAATAATTCAGGCTAAACAGAGATCATTCTTTTAATAAAAACACATTTAATTAAATAACAAAAAGTCCTGTAACTAACAGTGGGCATTAAAAAAGAACATGGCAAAATTTTATTATTCTTTCATAAAATAGAACCCACAGAATTATGTTTATAGGGGCTGGAGCAATGGCAGAGCAGTTAAAGAGCTTGCCTAGCAAGCATAAGGCCCTGAGTTCAGTTCCCCAGCACCATCCCAAGCTGGGCATGGTGGCACACGCTTATAATCTCAGCATTTGGGAGGCTGAGGCAGGAGAATTGCTGTGAGACCAAAGCTAGCCTGGGCTACGTGGCAAGTTCAGGACCATTCTGGGCTACAGAGCCAGACCCTGTCTCAAAAAAAGAATTATGTTTATAAAAACTGAGAATTGTCATCTATATTCAATTTTATGGGGGAAATTAAGAAAAACACTTTGTTCCAATAAAGTATTTCAGAAATAAAAAGATTCAACATACAGTCAAACTTTCCACCATTCTAATTAAGCACATGCAAGCATTTAAACAATAGGAAAACAAATATACAAAAATCGACGTGGGTGATATATTTAAAGTATGTGAGCCATGGCAATATAGAAGACTAAAGAGAGGATGCTTTCCTTCTACCATTTTTATTAGTATAGATCAGTATGCTAATATATAAGACATACATTAATAACACCTAATGGTTACGTTGACCTTGAGAATTTTATGCCTGTATATTTGGCGTCAAATTCACTTCCCCACCCTTCCCAATTTTTCACCCTCCTGCACCCGACCTCATCCCTCCCGACTCCCAACATCTTGCTCATTTGACTCTACTACTTATTTGTATTCTGGGTTTCTCATATTAGAGAAATCATATGATATTTTAACTTTCTGAGTCTGACTCACTTCGCTAAGCATAATGGTCTCAAGTTGTATCCATTCACCTACAAATGACTCAAGTCTTTTTGTCTTTATGGGGAAGTACTCCATTGTGTACCTACGTCATGTTTTTGTATCCATTGATCTATTGCTGGATATTTCAGCTCTTCCACCTTTTAGCTATTATTAGTTGTGCTACTACTATAAACACGGGAGTACACATATCCTGTTATATATTGCTTTTAACTCATTTGGGAAGATACCCAGAAGGAGTATTGTTTAGTCAAGTGGAGTATCTATTTTACGTTTTTTTGAGGAATCTCCATACTGCTTTCCATACTGGTTGAACTAGTTTTCAAACCCACCAGCAATGTAAAAGGGCTCCTTTTCCCCTCACCGTCTGTTGCTATTTGGGCTCTTGCTATACATCATTCTCACTGGGGTAATATAGTATCTCAACATTCTTTTGATTTGTATTTTTCTAATGTTGAATATCTTTATGCATTTCCTGCCTGTTTGTATTTTTTGTTTGAAAACTCTACTAATTTCAGTTGTTCATTTTCAATCGGGTCTTTCATTTTGAGGGGTTTTTCTCCAGATCTTTGTATATTCTAGTTATTAGCCTCCTATCCAAGATGTGGGTGGTAAAGTTTTTTCCCATTCTGTTGTTTCTCTCTTTATTCTGTTAATGTTTTCCTTTGCCATGAAGGAGCTTTTCAATTTGACATAACCCATTTGCTGATGCTGGGGGTTATTTCTTTTGTATCAGGTGTCCTATTGACAGTCTTCACCCATGCCTCTATCTTTAGAAGTTTTATCTATTTTGTTCTGCAGGAGGCTCAGTATTTCTGTTTTAATATCTAGGTTTTTGATCCACTTTGATTGGGAGAAATGCTTTTGTTCATGGGAATTTAGTGTTCCGTGTTGAGAATTCACCCTCAGGCATAACAGTAACATGAACCTGTTTACATTCTAGCTTTTCCACTTACCAGCTGTCTGAATTTTAGACAAATTGCAGGTACATTACTCTTGTGTAAATCTTAAGTGTTCCCCAAGGTGTTCTCATTGATCCTCCCCAGTTGGTTCAGGATCTGTTTAAGGGAGATGTTAGGTCTCAAAGTTTGGCTGGACCCAAGTACTATCAGTTGGATCTTGAACACCCCCAAAGACCCATGTGTGAAAGGTTTGGTCACTAACTTGTCTCTGTTGAGAAATGGTAGACACTTGAAAAGATGAGAGCTAGTGAGAAGCTCTCCTTTGTTGGAAGTAGGAGATTGAAGGAAATTGTTGGTTTCCTCCTCTTTCCTGTCCTGGCTGTGAGGTGCGTGGCAGCGTTCTGTGCTTGGCTCACACCATGAGGCACTGCCTACCTCAGGCCCAGAAGCAACAGACCAACTACTACGAATTGAAACTTCCAAAACTATAATCCACAATAACCCTTTTTCATAAACTGATTATCTCAAGTATTTGTTACAGAAACAGAAATTTGACTAACACACTGATCTATGGAATTAAATATTTACTGGAATTAAAAGACATATATTTTAGCTGTCTACTTAATAAAAAATACAGATGTCAGTGTAAGTAGATAATGTAACTAATATGACCAGGCAATTGGAGTGTTTTATAGCATATATTACTTGGTTTGTCCAATCGCTGATATACATTTTACAGAGATTCAAATGATTTTATCAATATGGCTAAGTGAATCTTTTTATATGATGGCCAACATGTGGTATATTCTATAATAGCTGACATGTGACTTGATGTTCAGGAATATGCTGTCAATATTATCAAATTTTGGTAGTCATCCACTTTGTAAGTGTACTTAGACATGCCACTAAGACTGTTGGAGCTATTTGTCATATAAAAAGGAGAAGGTATACTTACAATTGAACTACCTTGGAATCAAAATGAGCTAACATATGAAAGTGTTTCATAAAAATTAATTCAAAATGACAGATGAGGAATAAGAGAGAAAGGGTTTTTTTCAATATACTGGGTGCATATTTCAGGTTACCACTGGAGTTTTTCAAACTATAAAGTGAAGTAAAACAATTTGAAATATGAAATAATCTATAAATTTTATCTTAAAGTTTTGGTTTTATTCTCCTTTTTGTAGTATAAATGGTGCTCTCATTGCAACTAATTTAGAAGGTTATATGATAGAGACTGGTCAAAAAAATCAAAAAGATTCAGAAGGGGATAGATATAAAGTTAAAATTTCTGAGTCATGAAAACATCAGATCGCACTTCCTAAAAGGTGTAACTGTATTTAAAACGGAGCTGCTGTTAATTCTATCATGCTGCAGACACCTCTGAATCAACAACCTCTGTTGGCAAATTGTTATGCTGACAAATTCTCACATAGACTGAAAATGTCCATGTTGTCAACAAGTATGTGGGTTCTTGACGTTCTAGCTCATCCTGAGGTGGAACTATGGGAAGTAGCATCTTGGCTCAAGTGACCATGTGTAATTCACTTCACACATTAGCAAAGTGGATTCAAATATTTATCACCCGACTCAGAAAGATACTGAGAGCATGAATGCAATATTATGTCTGACATTCTTCCTCAAGTTTGGGAAACACTAATCGCACATCACTGGCTTCATTGGCTTGATCCCCTCAGTTACAGACAGTAGTGTGATGTTTTGATTTGGCTTTCTTCATAACACTGGAGTCTCTGGTTAAAACTGTCCCTCTCCCTCAAAAAAATAAAAAAAGTTGTCCCATCCACAATAGGAAAAATACAGAACAGTGATCCAGAAGTTTTCTGGACAGGGTATTTGATGTACATGCTGGCAATCATGTGTTTGGTGACAGGTCTTCTTTAAAGCCAGGGACAGAGGCTCTGGCTGTGGGCTTTCAGGTCATCCTGCCCATCATCTAAGCAGGAGGAACTGGATATGTGGCATGGCCTGCAGCTGTATAAAACATCACCAGCCATTACAGTAAAGGAAGCAGGTGAAGGACATTTACAACCAGGAACTAGAACAACCTAGGTATACCTCCGTCACAAAAGATGACATATGTACATTTAGAAACAGAAAGGCATACAGGGGAGAGAAGAATCCAAAAGCATACTGGAAGATGAAAATGCTGGGCCTAGACCTGCATGCTATTAAATTTAAATTAAATGACTATTAAAATCTCTCACAGTGCCTAGAATCTGGGATGTGCTCAGTAGGACAATATCACTGCATATTATTTTTCTTTCTCTTATTTAATAAAATTACAATTTGTGGGAGGAGCATTACTAGTTTATCAAAGACAGGCTGGATTCATTGATCACAAGACTCTTCTAGATCAACGAGTAGAAATGAACCTAGAAGTAATTTTTTCTTTGCACATCCCTGTTTTATTAAGAGATAAAACCACTGTTTACATTAGACTAGTGCACCAGGCCAGGGTAGGAAGATGGCAAGTTTGAGCTCAGCTCAAGCAACATGGTGAAACCCTATCTCAAAATCAAAATTTTAAAAATAAGCTAAGGATAGAGGTATACCCTGGGTTGGATCCACTGTACCTCACACACACAAAAAAACAAACAAGCCAAAGACACCTCTCTGGGGTCCTCTCACCTGCCACTTGAAAGAAAGAATGGTGAGGGGGAGGACTGCTCTGGGCCACTGACTCGGTCCCAGGTCCATGTTTCATGTACTTTGGCCTTCTCATTTCTAGTTGCTTTAAATTCTCCAGCCAACTTCTAGGATAGTAGAGAATCCTTTTTGTCTCACAAGGAAAAAATAGAAACAGAAGAGAAAGAGGAGTTTGCAGGTGTCTCGCTCTGCAGAATCATGAAGACATTGCCTTTCTTCTCATCTAGAAAGCAAAAGTGTCATTCAGCCATTCCCAACTATAAAAAAAGGCCCAAGCAAGCGTCGTTCAGGTTCCTAAAGATGTCAGCCAGGAAACACAACTATCAAAATAAACGCTTAACTCAGGGGTACTCAAATACATTAAACACAAATTATTAAACTTGAAAGGTCATATGGGACCTAACACAATTATATTAGGGCACTTCAATACTCCACTATCACAGATAGAGAGGTCAACAGGCAGAAAATACACAAAGAAATATTACAACTAAACAATGCTCTAGAAAACTTGGACTTAATGTATATCTACAAAGTGTTCCACCGAAGATCAACAGAATACACTTTCTTCTCTGCGGCACATGAAACATTTTCTAAAATAGATCGTATTATAGGCCATAAGACACATTTAAACAAGTACAAAGGATTTGAAATCATTTCTTGCTAACTCTCATAGTAGATTAAAACTGGAAATCAACAGCAAAAGAATCAATAGAAACCATACAAATACAAGGAAACTAAATAACTTACTACTGAACCAAAAAAAAAAAAAAATGGGTCACAGAAGAAATCAGAGAAGAAATCAAAAGCTTCCTAGAGTTAAATGACAAAGGAAGCACATCATCCAGAACCTATGAGACACAATGAAAGCAGTCCTTAGAGGAAAATTCAAACCTATAAATGCACACGTCAAAAGAACAGAGAAATCCCAAGCAAACAATTTAATGACACACCTCAAGTTCATAGAGAATCACAAACAATCTACATTAAAAAGTAGTCAAAGAAAAGAAATTATAAAGATCAGAGCAGAAATCAACAAAATCAAAACTAAAAGAACAATGCAAAAAAAAATCAACAAATCAAAGAGCTGGTTCTTTGAAAGAATAAACAAAATTGATAAACCTCCAGCCAAACTAGCCAAAAGAAGGAAAGACAAACCCTCTATCAATGCAATTAGAAATGAAAAGGGTGAAATCACAATGGACCCTGCTGAAATTCAGAGAATTTTAAGGAACTATTTCAAACTGTACCCTAACAAAATGGAGAACTTGAAAGAAGTAGATAACTTTCTAGACACATACAAATTTAAAAACTGAACCAAGAAGACATACAAACCCTTCATAGACAACTAGCACACACACAAGGTAACTAAGGCAGTAATAAAGTATCTCTACCTACAAAGAAAAGTCCAGGACCAGATGGATTCACAGAAGGATTTTTTTCAGTACTTCAGAGAAGAGTTAACTCCAATGCTTTTCAAACTGTTTCATAAAGTTGAAAGAAAGTAAAATTAACAAGCTCATGTTTAGAAGTTAGCATCAGCCTGATACCAAAACTAGACAAAGACTATAGACCAATCTTAATGAATGTAGGTGCAAAAATCATTGATAAGATACTAGCAAGTAGAACCCAGCAAGTAATCGGAAAGATCATACACCAGGATCAAAAGGGCTTCATTCCTGAGATGCAAGGTTGGTTTAACACACATAAATCAGTTAATGTAATATACCACATTAATAAAAGTAAGAACAAATATACATGATCATCTCAATTGCTGCAGAAAATGCCTCTGATAAAATCCAGCATCCATTCATGATAAAAAAAAATAAGGAAAATAGTGATAGAAGGATCTTACCTCAAACTGATAGAAGCCATATATGCCACGCCCACTGCAAATACCATAGTGTCTTAGTTACTGTTTCGTTGCTGTTGACTCAATACCCAACACCCACAAACTTAGGAAAAGAAAGGTCTAATTTAGCTCACAGTCTCAAAGGTCACAGTCCATTCAGGGGTGGCCGGCAACAATCGAAGTACATGGCAGAAAGAGAGGTGGAGGCAGCTTCCCCAGACAAACAGGAAGACAAGTTTGAGGCTAGTTGAGACCAGTCCCCATCCTTCAGGAAGGCAAGTGCAGCTTATGTATCCTTTCAGGTCTCCACCCAGTAACCAGTCCCTCCTGCATCCAGGTGTGGCCACTACACACCGGTAATCCTAACTTAACTGCAATCCACCCCTCCAGACCAGATCCCCCCAATCCACCAACATCACATGGCTCCATAGACAATTCATAACATTAAGATACATGAGACTTTTGGGGGATACTCCAGATCCTAACCACAACATATAGTGAGGAGGAAATACTGAAAGCATTTCTCCTCAAATCAGGAATATGACAAGGCTACCCACTTCCATTGCTCCTATTCAACAAAACTCTTAAAAGCCTTGCCAGAACAATCAGGCAAGAGAGTGAAATAAAGGGAATATGTATCTGAAAGGAGGAAGTCAAACTATCCTTATCTGCAGATGGTATGATTATCTACACAGAAGACCCCAAAACTCCACCACAAAACTCTTAACACTAATATCAAACTCAGCCAAATTGCAGGATAGAAAATCAATGCTAAAACATGAATAGCATTTCTCTACACTAATAATGAATTCAATGAGAAAGAGCTCAGAATAATCCTGTTCTCAGTAGCCCATTGAAAAATCAAATACATAGGAGTAAGCCTAACTAAGAAAGTGAACAATCTCTACAAAGAAAACTATACTATATTGAAGAAAGAACTGAAAAAGACACTAGAAAATGGAAAAAACATGTCCTGTTCATGGAAAAGAGGAATTAACATAGTCAAAGTGACTATAATTCCAAAACTGATAGAATAAATGCAATTCCTATAAAAATATGAACAACTTTTTCACAAAGCTTGAAAAAAAATCCTCAAATTTATAAGGAACCAAAGGAGACCTGGAACAGCCAAAGCAATCCTGAGTAACAAGAAAAAAGCAGGTGGCATTATGATTCCAGAATCTAGTTATATTACAAAGCAAAAGTTACAAAAACTATATGGTACCGGCACACACAAAAAAAGATAGGTTGACCAATGGAACAGAACTGAGGATACAGCGACAAACTCTAGTACCTTCAGCTACATGATCTTTGATAAAGAAGCCAAAACCATACACTGGAAAAAGGATAGCCTCTCCAACAAATGGTTCTGGGAGAATTGGTCATCCACATGCAGAAGAATGAAGCTAAACACACACCTGTCACAATGCACCAAAATCAAATCAAAGATCAAAGACCTAGATATTAAAACTGTAACACTGAACCTTCTGGAAGACAATATATGAAAAAAAATCTTTAAAATATGGGTATAGGCAGGATTTTCTTAATAAGACTCCCAATGCAAAAGAAATAGCCCAGAATCAAAAAGTGGGATTATATTAAAGTTTCTGCACAGCAAAAAATAAAAATTATCAACAAAGTGAAGAAAGAGCCAACAGAATGGGGAAAAAAATCTTCCTACACTTCCATAGAAGGCTAATAACTAGATTATACAAGGAACTGAAAAAAGACCTCCCAAATTCAAAGACCTGATTTAAAAATGGGCAACTGAAATGAATAAGCAGCTCTCAGATGAAGAAATTCAAATAGCCAGTAAATACATAAAGAAATGCTCAACATCCTTAACCTTTAGAGAAATGCAAATCAAAGCATCACTAAGACGTTACCTAACCTTAGAGGGAATGATATCAGGAACTCCAATAGCAATCCACGCTGGCAAGATTGGGGGTGGTGGGGAAGGGGAGAACTGCTGGTGGGGTTGTAAACTGGTGTAACCACTATGGAGGACAATATGAAAATTCCTCAAAAGGCTGAAAATTAATACACCCTTTGACTCCATGAGACCTCTTCCAGGAATCTTTCCAAAGAGTTAAAAGCATCATATAACAGATATACATGTATATTCATGTTCATATAAGCAATAGCTAAAACGTGGAAGACACCAAAATACCCATCAACAAACCAATGGATACAAAAACTGTGGTATAGGTACACAATGGAATACTACTCTTTCATAAAGACAGACAGATTTGAGGCTTTTGTAGGTAAATGAATACAACTTGAGACCATCATGCTCAATGAAGTGAATCAGATGCACAGGATTAAATATCACATGGTTTCTCTGATATGAGAAACCCAGAATACAGCCATTTATAGAACCAAATTGGCATGATTCTGGGAATTAGGAAAGATGGGAAGGGTGCAAGAGAGCCTGAAACGCCAATGGAAATGGATTATAATTTTCATGGGATATATATGTGCACAAAATACTCAAGTTCAATGCACACATTGTTATCTCACACACACACACACACACACACCCCAGACTGTTGGAGACCTGCCTGACTTCCTCCCCCACTGCCAATACTGGTTGCTGTTTGAGTTCTTGATATATGTCATTAGTATATATATTAATAAAATGAGGAAAATAATGTCAGCCGGGGACAAACCTGGGAAGATTTAGAAGATGGAGGTAATATGTTACAAAGTGCACTGGGACAAGCCATTAATCAGATCCTGGCTCTACTAATAGTGAGTCATATGACCTTGTACAAGTTATGTCACCTTCCTTTTTTGAGACTTAGTTTTCTAATATGCAAAATGCAATGACTCTGTCAATATTTACTGAAGAGAAGAAAAATGCATTTGTTCTAAGCAGATGTAAAAACAAGGGATGCTACCAAAAAAATCAGGACCTACCTTCTATAATGATGCCTTTTCTATCTTCCATTTAGTAGTCAAATGGTCGATCAACCAAGGGGTTGCTCAAGTTGGGAAAGTAATAACAATTCGTAATAACAATTTATCACCACAGGTGATCCCTCCCTTATGACATCTGCATCTTAAGAAATGCATCTCTCACTTTTGGATAGCAAATACTAACAAGAGACAGGATAGACAAATGTAGAGTGTGTGTATATGTATGTGTGCAGGGAGTGCTGGTCGGGGGAGTATATACTTAGGTAGAAATTCCCTGACATCAGCCTATTCTACCCACAGCAAGGCTACTTGTCTGGAGAACCTTTTAAGGTACCACAGACAATATGAAATCCTCCCTCCTCTGCAGTCTTGGTCCGCAGTGACACGGGCAGATGCTAAACTTCAGCCTGTCTAGAACAGTTAATTAGGTTATAGAGGCTGCCAAAAATTCCAAAGTCATTCAAAGAAAATGCAACACTTCGAGTTCTGAAGTCAAGGTCAGTACACAAATACTAATCCCATTTTCAGGTGAGAGAAATAAGTAGTGGGGGTGGGGGAGGCAGTCAGGCAGATCTCCAGCAATCTGGCAAATTCTTAGCCATCTTTCATAAACATTGAAACCAGACATAATGTGGTCTTGGCTCCTTTCCTATGTAATAAATCCTGTATCTTCATGAGGGCTGATACTTTAATAGACATTGTGTCTCAATGATCTGATCCAGAACTCTGAGTCCTTCCCTTCAGGACTTCGGGGAATTTCTGGATTTTGTTCCTCCTGGAAAACTTTCCCATCTGAAGAAAATGAATTTAGAAAAGGAAAGGTGATGACTTACTACACTGAATCGTTCAGGCTTCCCAGGCTGGATCAGAGCATCACAGGGGAAGAACTGCGGCCTGCTCCCACGTTCTCAGGTGAGGAGAGGCAGCTTTAAAAACTTAGACAACCCCTTCTTCAGAGAACTTCACCTGAGAACACCTGTGCTAGTGGGCGGGCGGATTAACAAAAATAAACAGCAGTACATAGGACACCACTGCCACCAGGAGGACCCAGAGGAAGTGCAGGCCTAGAGAATGCCAGGGCTGCCTAGGCAGAGCAGGTGAATGGATAAAATTTGCAGCTGAGCTACACGCCCTCTCTAATCGTGAAGATTTACCAAAGCAGGGCGTCTTCCCTAAAGCTCAGAAGCTCATAAGGGATTTCAAGACCAAACGCAAGTCTCTAAACCACTCCTTTCTTCCCTACCCACTAGTCCACAACATAATCGCTCTCGTTTTACAAAGTTTTCCTCCCTCTCGTGGTTATGCAGGATTTCAGTGGGTGCAGGGCAGCGCAGCGCGTCCCGAGAGGCAATTTTACCTGTATCCCTCTGCCTCTCGTGTCACACGGACCAAGCCCCGCCACCTCACGCTCTCACCGAAGCTATCACGGCCAGGTGGTGCCTGATTGAGGGTCAAGTGGAGCCCACCCACGCTTTGCAGGGGCTTGGAAAACGGCCCGAGGGCAAAAAAGAAACCGCGGTTCCAGCTAACTGATTTCTCTGAACCACCCCAACCTGCAGCCACCTGCACTTTGCGGGACATTGCGCGGGTGGGGGCGGGCCTGGGGAGCGCACACACCAGCCCAGCCGAGCGCGCAGCGGGCGGCGCGGGGCTCCCGGCATCCTCGCGTTCTGAGGGCGGAACCGCCGGGCGTGCGCCCGGGAGGGAGCCCGACGCATCCTCGGATCCGCGGAAGCCGCGGATGGACTCCCCACGGAGACCCGCTCCCCGACAGGGTCTGCGACCACGCGGCGACACGCACGTGAGCGTCGCTGTCTGGCTATAAAATCCAAGCCGGGAAGAAGGTGCGGGCGCCAGACCCGACCACCTGCGCCACGAGAGGCGGGGCGCAGGTCACCCGCCCTCCTCGGGGACGGAAAGGTCGTCTGGAGACCGAGGCTTCCGGCCGGTGGGCGCAGGTTCCCTCGGGTGCGCGCGCCCCGATTCCCGGAAAGGCTCGGCGCTGGTCTGACCTTTCGCAGTTGAAGGGGGACGAGCGGGAACCTTGCGCTGAGCGATCCCTCGCCCTCCGGCGAGGGGGCGGCCACGAGCCCCCGGACGTGTCCCGCGACGAGCCGCGGAGGCCCCGCGCGGACCCGAGGCCGCGCTGGCCACGCCGCGGACGCCCTGTGAGCCGCGGGGACCGCTGCGCCGCGCGGAGGGCGGGGCCTGAGCGACTCGGGCGCCTCCTCGCAAACTTTGGTCAGCTCTCCTCGCGCCCCTCCTCCCACGGAGCGCGCGGGCGGGCATGGCCGCGGGCGCGGCAGCCGGCGAGGGCTCTTCCCGGCGCAAGCGGGCGCCGCGCGCGTAGCCGCCGCCACGGTGACCGCCCGCGCCCGGAGCGAAGGCCTCGCCATCCGCGCCGGAGACCCCATGGCAGCCGTCCGCTGGGGGGCGGCGCGCGCCGGCGGCGCCCCGGGCTCCGAGCGGCTCTGAGCCGCGCGGCGGGCGGGCGGACGGCGACCCGGCGGCTCGGCCAGCGGGCGGGGACCGAGGAGCCGCGGCGATGTGGCCGGCCGGCGCGGGCTCCAGGCCGCCCTGCCCCCGGGACTCCGCGCTCCGGCGGGCGGCGTTCTCCGGCAACCTGGCGGCCCTGCCCGCGCACCTGGTGCCCGCCGGCCGCAGCGTGCGGGTCTTCATCAGCGCCAACCCCGAAGGTAGGTGCCCGGCGCGGGGCCCGTCCGCGCGTCCTCCATGGGTCCGCCGCCGGCGTCCCCCGTCCCCGCGCTCGCTTCCTCCCGCGGAGCCGCGGCGACCCGGGCGCGCGGGAACCCGAGCCCCGTCACTCTGCCCCGGGACCCCGTCCGCTTCCCGGAGCGAGCTCTGCTCCACCGCCACGTCCATCCAGCCCCTTTTCTTTGAGCGGTCTCTGCTCCGAGACGATCGCAAGCGCTAATAGTAGTCGCTCCTGCTCTCTCCTCCGGGGCGATCTTCCGAATGGGGGATCCCTCCTTCGCTACTAGTTGTGCCAAGGCGGGCTGAGCAAGGGGCTCCCGCAAACTCACTTCCAGGGGGCAAGAGGGCGCGCTGTGCCAGAGGGACCCAGCGGACCGAGGCCTCGGAGGTCAAGGGGACACGCGCCTCGCGGGGGTCCCGGGACAGGCGGACGCGCAGCCCAGCGCTAAGGATGAGGTCACCCCTGGGCTGGGTCCCCGCGAGCCGCCTGCCTCGCGTAGAAGCCGGCCTACCCGGCCTTGTGCCCGCGCAAGGCCGGGCACCTACCTGGTCAGCAGCGCTCCGTGAAAACTTACTGATGGATTGCATTCACAGTTAGCGGCCGAGGGTTGAGTAGTCAGATTGTCCTTCGTTGCTACCTTTCGTGTCTCGGACCTGAATGGTAACGTTCATTCCCACCAGGTGGGGATGCGTTTGGCAGGGACCAGACAAAACTGCAAGAATTCTTATTTTTGAGGAAATGGAGTTTGTAGGAGATTCACGTGTGAGAGAGGTGAGAATTTTTCTGCAAGCTAGCAAGCCTTGGGTCTAGTGAAAAAAAAAAATGAAGCTTATATTCAGTTAATCACTGGGCGGGATGCTGTCAAAAAGTGGAGGATAAGGTTGCTTGTGAAAAGGATTCCAGGCAAGCAGCAAAAGTAACTTTCTAGAAAATTGTTGTTTCCAGAAAAGGGCAGCACAGGGACTTTCAGGGAAAGCTCTCATTATGACTAAGGAATGCACTGTAATACGAGAAATTTATACTTTTGAGAGAGGGGATGATTGTCCATGTATCAGCTTATAACTCACCTTCACAAAAATTATGAGGAAGATACAGTGAATACTCTTAAGAAATCATTATATCTCAAATATGTCTTTCAGAATTTTCCCCAAACTCTAAGAATTTAAGGAAATGGGCCTATTCCTAGGTCTTGTACAAAATGCTTTAGCAATATTTTTAAGTGTTTAAGAGTAATGTTGAAAATGTTTTGTCTTGAAGTCAATTATCTGGAGTTTTAAAGACTCTTACAGAATTTAAATCTGTTGCTATGTAGCCAGATATGTCACTTTCCCTTTAAGTAAACTGCTTTCAAAGCACAGTAACAATGTCTGTAATTTTTCTTGCTTTACATATGTAATTTCTAGGATAAAGTAGTGAATTTTTGTTCTGCATTTAATATCAAATTCATATTGAAAATTAATGTCATGTTTCTTACCACTGTCCATAGCATCCTTTAGGTTCTCCAGCTTCTTGAAATAAAGGCCTTAGCATATATCAATCCCAGAGGGACACACCAGCCATGGCTTTTAATCTCTCTGCTGGAGAGCTTCCATACTGATTTTAAAAGAGCAAAAAAAAGTGATTCGGACTGGGGTGTCTCAATAGGGGCAAGACCTCAAATTTTACCTACAGTAGAGAGCCAAGGGCATATCAGAGAAGATACAGATGGATGTTTTTAATGATCTGAACATGAAGCCTGAAGTCTTGTTGACTGCTCTGTGAGAGGCAGCACTTTACAGGAGGATTTTTATGGATGCAATTTAGAAAGCAAATGGTTGTGTCTTGGTACGATCCAATATTAGATTCTTGGCCAATGCCGAAGAGCCTTTCCACTGTCAAATTAAGACAACGGACATTATCTCATGCTTTCTTTTATGAGCAGAAATCCAATTTATGTTCTAAATAAAAGCTGCTTTTTTGTTGAAGCATACTTTGAGAATCTAGGAAGGCTTTTGCTAGGGATCATTGTTTTTAAATAGGCACTGCTTAATAAGATTTGTGTGGAATTTCATTATCTGTAATGAAAGTAATATCTCCAAAATGGAAAAATTAGACCTCAGTACATCTGATATTTTAATTTTCATTTTCAAACAATTCTGAGAGGGTAATGAACCAAGGGGTGTTTCCCCCATTCTACAGATGAGAAAACTACGGTTGTTTGAGGTTAAGCTACTTCACTGACTGAAATCATGCAGCAGAGTGAAACAGGGCCTTGCAGCTGTGTGGTGCTCTCTGGCTAACCTAGGCACGTTCATAACCCTTGTAAACATGGCACGTAAGGGCTGCCCAGCATCTTCCGGCTGTCAGGTTTCAATATGATGAGTGAGTCTGAAGGGACATGGCTGCCCTGAGCCACTGGTGGCCACTAAGACGAAGCCCAAGGAACCTTCAAGGAAACTCCAGAATGTGCTGAACCTGAGCAGACATATTTCTGTCCAAATTATATCTACATGTCACCAGCCTTCCTCACATAGAGATAATGGAGACGGACCAGTGTGGGGGAGACAGTAGCCTTATCCCAGATTTGTATGAATGGATGAGTGTTGGGTTCTGTCTAGCCCTGCCTCCTGCCCATGCGCAACATAGAAATCCCATCTGGAAGATCTTTATTAATCCTAGGAGTTTTCTAGTCAGCCCTGTCTGTCTGCCAGAACAGCACTTACACTTCCTTGGAACAATGATTTCAAAACACGGGTAAAATTCTCCACTGTGATCAGACTAAATAACCCCTGCATATGAAGGGAGGACCTGCCTGATTCTGTCCCTGCCCTTGGCACTTCAGAGCCCTTGTCTTCCTTTCTTCTGCTCTGAACCAAGTTAACGTCTTAATGCTGATAAAAAAAAATAAATAAAATGTTGTTTTTGTACCTAGTAAAAGATTATGGGCCAGCAGTAATTTTTATGCATCATCTCCAGAGCAAATGTGATTTTGGAATTCTCAATTTTTTAGGTCTTGGGGAAAAATGTTTATACCACTATTTAGTAGGTGGCTGTCAGAGTTAACACCATGTCAAATACATTTCTACTTGGGGATGTGACTTCATTGTAGTTCATATTGTGCTTAAAATGGGGGAAGAAAAGTCTTTACCATGATGGCACTAGTCACATGGCTAGTGAACGCTAGTTGCTATCATGAAGAAGATGAGTTTTGAAGTTTATTTATTTTTAACGAGTGTGTATTTACATGGGCACATGTGGCTGCTGGCTACCTTATCGGCCAGAAAAGCCACAAGTGGGTAAAGATGGTGAGTAGCTTCCAAAGTCAAGTTTGGCTACGTGATTTGGATCACATTAGGATTTGATGTGGGAAAGATTGGTAAAGTTATTCGTCTTCTTTTCCCAAAGCTTTAAGGATTTTGAAATTTCAGGAAAGATGTGTGGACCTTTACTGGAGAATGTGGTTTTTAGCTATGCATGTGAGTTTCACAGTATTGAACCCGATTGCAGAGACTAGCCTTTCCAGATACGGTTAACAGTGGAAGGGGCACATCCTCTCCTGATGGACAGCATTGAACTTTTTACATGGAGAAGCAAAGGGTATCCTTGCAAGAGAGAACTGAATGACTGGGCTGTGTGCTCAGAATTTCCTTTCAACTGCAGATGCTTCTCCTCCCCTGAGTAAATGATAGCGTGGGCTATCCCCGGCTACTGTACCACTGCATCTCCCTCTGTGTGTGAGGAGACATCTAGAGAGGACAGAAAGACACCTGACACTATCCTCATGCTTTTTCTGCCATGCACATTTTCGTGCTTGTCATCCTGGAGGGTTGTGCACTTGAGTTCTCCCAGGTGTTGGCCACGTGTGCAGGCCATTCCCACTTTGATGTGCAAGCTTTTGCACCCTCCTAGGTCCTTCCCTGTGACTTTTAGGTCTTGTCAGAAAAGTTTGTCCTCTGATTCGATGGAAGCCGTAGCACAGATAACACATTTTTCCATCGCAAACATGCTTGTGTTCAGTGGCTGGAGAAGTTGCTTTAGCTTTCAACCCCAAGCAGGAGGCAAAAAAGTCTGCATTGGGAAATTTACATGGAACGTGCCAGTTTTCACCCTTATTCTTTTGACCTTTCCGACTTTTCCTAATTATTTCATGATTTTCTATTTTTCATTGAGTAATTGAGGAAAACACAAAGCAAGTCATAACTCCTTCTGTGTATGTCCATGCACGTCTACACGTCTATGTTGCTATCCTAAGAATACAGTTAAAATTTAAGAATCTTAAAGGGAAATATACCAACTTGCCTTTTCATAATACATGTACATAGTATATGTATCATTAATGAATTTTAAAATTTTAGTAGCCGTCTCAATTCTTAAGCAGACATTATTCAGGCAGATGAAAGTGTTCAGTGCATGTACAGAACTGGGAATCAGGCTTCCTGGGTTTGAGTCCTCGCTCTGCTATATAATGCACTGTTTCTTACGCAAGTTGCTTAATCTCTTGGTTCTGTTTCTTAGCTTGTAAAAGAACATACTAAAAGCACCTACCTCCCAGGATTATTGACCAGATTTAATAAGCTAATTGACAAAAAGTGCTAGGCCTACAGTAAACAAAATATTTGCAATGTCTACCATTATATTTATTGTTTTCCATTATTATCCAGAGCCTGTACTGGTGTTTTTAGGCCAAGTAAGCACTCAATCAAGACTTGTCAGTTAAAAGTCAGTAGTAAAACAAAAGCCACTCTAGACCACTCATGGAATCAGGTGTCTCCAAAAATTACTGTAAAGTTTGAGGGAGACAAAGTCATTAAACATTTAGGTCACATCGCCAGAGCTGCCCCCACCCCCAAAGGCAGGCAGCTGTAAAAGCCACTGCCAGTGTCACCATGCCCTCATGGAGCTGGCAAGCACTGCAGAAGAACACATCCGCTGATTACCCTCACATCAGCAGCCACAGCCACTGGTGAGGGAACTTCTGTGTTCCCTTTGCCTCCCACATCCCATGCCAGTGCATCTCTTTGGCAGAACTAGAATTGCAGGTGGACCCTGGCACGAAGCAAGCTTAGGAATTTTCAGGCTTGTATACCCTACCCCGTGAGGCAGAGGACAGAAGGAAGGATAGTGGATACTCAACATCAAGAAATTGTCCAGTCTGGGCAGAAGCAGGCACATACCTTCCTCCAACCAGGAAATAATCTGTGAAGCATTTCCTCCAGGCTACATGCAGTAGTCAGCAAAGTAGACCAGGCTACTGGTCTTCTGGAGTTTACAGAAATATCATAATACACATGATGTATGCTGTGCTAGCATTCAAGGACATGAGGGACAGTTATGTAGGGAAGCAGGGGCTAAAGTGGGGAGGTAGGAGGGCTCACCAGACCACCAAACAGAAACAGGAGTTGGAAACCATTCCACGTGATAATCAAGTATGAGCCAAAGTAGAGATGAGATCCCCATGGGGAATGGAAAGAAACAGTCTTTATTATTTAACAAAGAGCTTTTATCTCTTGAATAGAAAACAGAACTGATGTAATGAGGTGGCACTTAAAAGCATGACTTGAACCTTAGAGAACACTATATACAGACAGATTGAGGCATGGTGCTTTAATAAATCATCTATAGATCTTTTAACATTCATGTGTACTATAGCACAGTAGTGATTTCATTTGCCATTTTAAAAGACACCTACAGATTTGCTTTTTTTCAGTTATGTGTTGCTGTTTTTCATTTTATCCTGAAAATAGTGGCTGAAGTCAATGGTTTATCACTTTTCATGCATCAAGGTGTTTGGAACTTTGGGCAAGGCTTGATTGGATGCATACTGATTTATTATTTTTCATAGTAACATGCTGGGAACTCAGGCAAAGCTTGGATGGGTGGTTCTTCCATCCCACAGGGTGTTGCCAGGAGTTTCCCTTTGATTATGTTCAGCAAGATCTATACCTGACTGAGCTGCGTGGTCCAAGAAGTGAAGTGTTCTTCCGTAAGGGCCAGCCAGACCCTTTGCCTGTGTGTGTATTGTGGATGGGTGGCTGTGTGTGTGCATGCATGTATGTGTGTGTGTTGTATGTCTGTCTATCCCTCTCTTCTTGTCTCCCTCTCTCCCTTTGTTTCAACTTTCAGAAGTCCTATTCAGGATTCATAATATAGGATTTGGTAGCATCTGAGAAAGGAAACAGTAGCTTCCAAGCCTCTTACATCTGGAGTGGGAAGCCCTAGAATGTCCCTTTTGCTACATTCGATCATCAGTGCAAATCATAAATCAGCCTAGATTCAAAGTGCACTGATCCACACCCCATTTCTTAGCATGAGGAAAGGCATGGGCATATGAAGAATGGAGGAGTAGGTGGTGGTCGACTCTGACAATGATCACAACTGTGTAAGTGCTTTGGCCTTCCTTTGTCATAGGTGAAATGGGAGATAAAGCATAAAATATGTGTGATCCGGTAGCCTTGCACAGTGTTGATTGTCAGTTTTTTTTTCTTTTACTACTGCCAATTCGTTTATTGTTTTTATTTGCAGGAGGAGTCAAAACAAACTAAAAATAGTGAATAGCATCCTTCTTCAACTGAACTAGCTAATAGTTTGTGGGGGGAAAAGGACCCAAGTGTTTGGATGCAGGAGATCAAAATACTGCTTTTTGCTTATAAAGATGGTGGAGACTGTATTTATGCTTCGTAATACTGAGTAGCAGAATTCTGCATTGGTCTTGCTACTCCATAGCAGTAGGGGACCTCAGAAGGTCTTCATCATGCAACCTACCCCGTAGACAGCGAGTCTGCAGGAGAGAATAACCCTGTGCTTTCTGGAGCAGGTCAGTTCTTGAGAGGAGGACAAACGAGTAGCCTGGGCTTGCCTGGCTCCTTCTTCCCAGGTTCTTAAGTTCTGGGAAAAACAAATAAATTTGGAGAGTAGAGGAGAATCCTGTTCCAGGAGAAACCTTCAAAAAGGGGAAGAAAATGTCCCCCACTCACTACTTACTCATTTTTCAGCATGTGCATTTATTTATGATTTGCTAATTCCAGCTACTTAGGAGGCTGGGGCATGCGAATCTGAAGTTTGAGTCCGCTCTTAAGCAACTTAGTAAGAACCTCATCCAACACAAATCATTAAAATTGGCCAGGGAGAGAGATAGCGTGCCCGTTGGTTGAACAACCCATGCCTCAAACAAAATAAAGGAATATTTACACACAATAAAATTATTTTCTTCACGTAGCACATGTTGTGGTTTAAATTAGAGACCTGTGCACATTATATCACGGTAAAATATCTAACAAGAAGAAGGGAAGACAATCAGATATGGAGCATAGTAGCATTATGAATATAATAAACATAAATATTGGAACTAAAATACTCTTTCAAGGTAAGTCATTTCATGTCTTCAGCAATAAGTATGAAACCACTAAGTTTGGGGTGGGTGGAGAAACAGTGATAAGTAACTGAAGAATAAAAATAATAGGTAAGAGCACACAGGTGCTTTTTTATACGGCAAATGAGGAAAATCCCAGGGCAGCAAGAGGTAATTAGACGTCATAAAGTAAGCCAGAAGTTCTTTTTTTATCAGCTGAATTTATTTGTTGAAGTACTGGCAAAAAAGAACATGGTAAGATATATTTTACTGATACAGTAAGAAAACATTAGTAAGTATCAACTTTGTACCCAAAACATTACATGGATTTAAATGCAAGGTAAATCCAGATATGTGGGGCCAGGATTCAGACATTACAGTATGCTTGTCTGTAACCTCAAGTCACACGAAATAGACGAGCTTATTTCAAGTTCAACTCAAAAATGTTCCTTTTAGTTTTTCCATCGTCATATGACTTAAGTAAATGTAAGACTGTAATGGTGGCTCAGAAGTAACATACATTCTGAGTTACCACATGAAATCTACAAGAACAATGACACTGAGTGAAAGATGCCATTGAATCCCCTCCTCAGAACTTTGCCTTCCGTTATGTTTTTTTTTTTTTTAAGACCAAACAGGACTCATTCTACACAACGAAAGGTGATGGCTGATGTATAATTGGCAAAAGGAATTATGCGGTAGAAATTTAATAAAAAGATAAAATAGTGCAGCTTTGGATACAAATCAGAGAATAATAATACCCCTTCTAATAAAAGGCTTTCTTGAAATGTCATTTTAAATAAAATATTAATAATTCAAAGGCTTTGACAGGAGCATATACAAAGACTAAATCACAGACATGTGCATGTGTCTTTTTCTTAGAGTAATTACAAAATGCAACTCAGAAATGAAATCACAAAATTTAACTCAGGAAGGAAGCCACAGATTTGAAAGGGGATCTTTCATTATGCTTACTCTGGTTTATTGCATATAGTGTCATGCCAGAGAAATTCATACCACTGAATCTAGATCCTTCGTGTTTTATTCTAAGCACCAGCTATGTTATTTATTAGATTTCTGTTATATATCTACAGAATCCTAATTGGTTAGTGGAGAGAGTTAAAGAGGTTGGTGTGACTTGTCTTGGTTCCGTAGACTCACATGTGCAAGTGTCTTGGTTACTTATTCGTCACTGTGAGTCAATACCTCACAACGTGAGGGAGGAAAGATTGATTTTTAGCACCCAGTTTTAAAGATCTCAGTCCATGCATGGGCTGCTAGCAATGCTGGAAGCACATGCCATAGTTCCAGCAGGAGAACAGCTCTTCAGGTCATGGCAGACGGGAAATCAAATGAGAAAGGGTGGAACTAACATATACCCTTCCAGATCCTGTCGCAGTAATCCACTCATTCTGTGTTGAGACCCAGGGATCCACCCCTTCCAGGCAACATTCCCAGTAATGTGCCACAGGCCTGTAATCTACTACATGCCCCTAATGCACCACACACCTGTAGTCTGCCCTTCCTGACCATGCACCACCTCTTAACAGCCCATGGTTACATGGGTACTCCACAACACCCAAATATAGGTTGTGTGGGATATTCCAAATCTAAACCATAACAGCATGTAGGACAAACACAACTATCCAAAAAATAATATAAGCAGTACAACCTGATAGGAATCAGATTGATGTGTACAATGCCTGGTCCAGCCTGAGATGTTCAGATTTGGCCATAGGGAAAGACAGGGTAGATTAGATCAATGAAATGCCTATCTCCTGTGGAAGAGAGGCTTCCAGAGATGTGTTCTAGTGTAAGTGATGAGAACAAGTCCAGAACCAACAGAGGGCCTTGAAAACAAAGCTCTTAGTACCAAAAAGTCTAATGGAACCTAAAAGACTACTAACGATTGAACAAAACATAAGCCGAAAGTTGTTTAACTTCCCTAAGTGTCAGAAGAGTTCCAGATTTTACTAAGACAAGGGATGAAATACAATAGGCCAGAATTTGTTAAAAGTTTTAGAAGATCACTGTAAGGGTTACAAAGGATTGTAAATTACTTGAGTAACTTTTAAATTAGGACACGACATGAGGTCTGGACAGGTGTGGAACATGAAGCTCCTGGCATCAAGGCTCCCATTCTGAAATAGAGCATGTCCTGGGTCAAGGGAGACAGGGAAGCAGAAAGCATCTAGCAAAAGCAATAGGATTCCAGATGCCAGTCATAAGGGAGAACTGAAGCCTTGGGATGGGGCACAAGTCTGTTCTCAAGATTAGAACCAAAGGCCAGAGCCACTACCCAATTATATGCCTCTGAGTCAGAGGACTGGAATGACACTAGTACTAAGTCTTTCCTGACTATTTGCCACTGGGCACTGGTAACCGCCATTGTTACAGGTCATGAGTTATAATTCCATGTATGTCAGAATGGACGCAGGCAGGAAGTATTCAGTAACTATTTATAACAATATTTGAAACATGAGAGAAGATCATAGTTGAAGATGAGCTGTTCCAGAGAGATGGAATAGTGTATCTCCTGGAAGTCCAGTAACCCTAATTTCTGAATCAACAGCAGCTGCCCTGGAACAGTGCTAGGAAAGCTTTGGGGCCATGTTCATGCTCACTAGGAGAGAGCAGTGGTTGATTAGTAATGTCTGCTGTGGGATGAGAAGTGGTATATGTCCTATATTTGTGCAGTGTATTTGCAGTGGCAAACTGTGAAGGAGAAGAATGGGGCAGTGGAAACAGCAGAGGAGAGAGGTTTTGTTTCATTGGGCCAAAACCAAGAGCATGAGTCAAAATGAAATGAGAAAAGTTTACTCAAAAAATAACTGGTAAGAAGTGTTCTGGTTCGAATGATGGAACTGGTAAAATTGGCAGCTTCCTTCAAGGGAGAAAATGTGTTGGAACTGTTGACTGAAAGATCTTGCATCAAGTAGACCCACTTTTCATGCAAGCTTGTCACTAAACAAAAAGTAACATAAGCAAGAGATCATACTCAGGTCATGATATTCTAGAAAACTCTGATTAAAATGGAATTTAGAACTTAATGATGTTACTCTATGGAAATTAGAGAAGATTAACTAAAGATATGAAAAGAATAAAATGATTTTTCAAAGAGGAAATTATGCTAAGATCATTGGAAAGACAATATAGTTTTTAAATTCCTTATTAAGCCCAATTTCTGAATCCATGAGCCTAAGTCATTTTTGTTTCAGCCCTTTTATGTTGCTATCATCAAGTACCTGAGGCCATATAATTTGTTAAGAAAGGAGGTTTATTTAACTCAGATTTCTGGAGGTCCTGGAGTATAGCACCAGTATCTGCTTGATATTGCACATGGCAGATGGAATTGTGGCAGGCAGTTGTGCCAGAGGGAGAGATTACATGGCGAAATAGGAAGCCAGAGAGATTTGTGTGGGAGGAGCATACTTGCTCTTTTTGTAACAATCTGCTGCCATAGAAACTTACGGGGTTCATGGGAACTATGTTCATCACTTCTGAAGGTGATGCTCCCAGAGGCCTAATCGTCTTTCTTTAAGACCGTATCATCTAACAGTATACCACACTGGGGACCAGGCTTCCAGCATGTGGCCTTTTGTGGACCCATACAAGCCATATTCAGATTTGCTTTTTTGTACAGAAGCAGTTAGAATACGAGTATTGGAAATATGTAGCACAAAGGAAAAGGATCCAGACCTTTTCTCCTCTAAAAAGCTCCAGTTCTCCTCTAATAAGTACTGTCCCGGTCATGGGAGCTGAGAGCATTCTTAGGGAATTTTGCAACTGAAGTAGATCACTGCTGAACAAAAAGTCTTGTAAGATGTTAGTCTTGCAATGTGACCTTGAAGTTGAGGGCACTCCTCTCGCTAGGAGGGGGATTGGGCTGGGGATTTAGCTCAGTGGCAGAATACTAGTCTTGTAGACATGAGGGTTCAATCTTTGATCAATTGATAGATTTATAGATGAATGGTTAGGGGCCATGACTTCTCTTAAATCTGAGCACATGACTAATTTGGCTAATACAAGAAAAGTAACACATCCCAGTTTCTAGGCCCAGACTCTTTTCAGTTAGTCACTTCTACTTTCTGTGTTTTGAAATATTTATGATTGGGGCTCAGGACATAGCTCAGTGATTAGAGATTTTGCCTAGGAAGCAAGGGGTTCCGGGTTCCATCCTCCAGCACCACATACTAGTGTGTGGTGACACATACCTATAGTCTCAGCACTCAAGAGGCTGAGGCAGAAGGATTGCCATGAGTCTGTGAGTTGGAAGCCAGCCTGGACTACATAATGAGTTTGGGACCTGGACGCTGGACTGCAGAGCCCTGAACTACAGAGCAAGACTCTGTCTCAAAAAATAAAATTTAAAAATTGTCATTATAACCCAGCCACTCCATGGAGAAGACCCCGGTGGGAAAGCTTCTTTTCTCTTCTGAAAATTGGCTTTGATAACTACCTCAAGTGGCTGATGTGAAAGAGAAATAAAATGACACATGTAGTACCTGAAGCAATTCCAGAGAGATAGCAAGGACCCAGTCATTATAGATGAGAATTTGTGAAAAGCCCTAGGGGATAGTTATGTGGACTATATGCAAATAAGAACTACTTAAATAACAGCCCTTGCGATTATGGAGTGATGTGGTTAGTTCCAAGTAATGTTTCCTCTGTAATTCTGCATACTTTAACCTGGAGGAGCTGATATGAAAAACATTTTTAAAGTATTGGTTTAAAGCATAAATATGAATTCAGCCCATGCTAAGGTACTAAGGTTAATATGTTAGATTTCTAACAGAATAAAAACAACTAACTCATTTTTTTAAAAAGTTATGTGGCAAGAAGATAACCCTTTTTGAAGCACCACGTAGCAAGCAGAGTTTAGTAATATGACATTCAAAGAGACTAAACCCTTCACACATCTACTTCTTCATGTAAGATGTGCTCAGCTCTCATATGAAAAGCCAGGATTTCTTTCACACATAACGAGTCCCTTTAAAGTTGTTTCAAGTCTACACAAAGGTTGAGATTCCATTTTTGTGGCTTCTCTTAATCTTTTAGATGTTCGTGCACAGTTTTCTTTCAAAGACATTTCAAAGAGCATGGGGTGACCATGTTTTATGTCGAAAGAACAATGCCTGGTTTTTTTAAATGCAGCCACTATTTTCTAGGATGTAAAGTCATGCATGAATCAAAACTAAATATTTATTTTAAGGAATTAATTATTGCATAATGACCCAGTCAACTCTTAATAAAAGTGACTATTTTTAGTCATATGCCTGATATGGTTACTATAAGCCCATGCTATAATGAGGAAAGAGCAGTGTGTTCCTATGGGTGTGGATGATTCAGGGCGTGAGGAGAACAGAGTGAAGTTAAGGCTCTTTGGGGCGGGACAGATAAATTTTGAATCCGGAAAGCGTTGATCCAACATGTGTTCATTGATTCTGCTGTGCAAATATGAGAGCAAATGGAATGAGGAAGGAAGGTCCAGGCATCAAGAGTTTCAAAACAAATATGGCTATTGTTTTTAATTTCGAAATTTGATGCTTCATGGAAAGAGCTAGAAATTGGAGTAACACAGCCCTTCTCGGGGCAGAGGCTCAGAATATTGGGAGCATGTGGAAAGCCATGGGCTACTCTATTGTGTGTATCCAGGATGCTTGTCTGGAGAAAAGGCTATTCAGGGCCTAGCCAAATGTATTTATTTTTTTATTGAGATTGTAAAAAATAGTGTCCAGTCTTTTTTCCCCTTTTTTCCTTGTGGGAAATATGTCTGTGTTAGCTGTGTCAATGGGAACACAGGACTCTACTTTTCCTAAAATCATCGTAGGTTCAAAGCTGACCTGTACTCTGGAGACCGTTGCAAGGGGGCACAGGAAGAGTGGTGCCCCCACACCCACCCACACACCGAAACACTCCACTGACTTCAGATGTGTGTGGCTTTCCTTTCTGCCAGTGGCTGCATGGGGACCTAGCCAGGGCATGAGTTTAATTTTTATGTGCTTGAAACTCTTCCAATACTTCATCTGCCTTGTAAGCTAATGTTAAGTAATTGGGTTACAGTTTATCAATTAATACACAAAATATACTTAGGAAGTATTTTTGCACTACTCTTCTATAGAGACAGATAGGTTATAGGCTTTTGTAAGTAAATGAATGCAACTTGAAACCATCATGCTAAGTGAAATAAGTCAGAAGGAGAAGGTTAAATATTGGATAGTTTCTCTAATACAAGATACAATTATTTCATAGAACTAATTGAGGGGAATAATGGGAATTTGAGGGGAGGGTCAAACGGGAGAGGGGAAGGGTATGTAATTTTGCCATATATATATATATATATATATATATATATATATATATATATATATGCACAAAATACTCAAGATCAATGTAGACATCATGTATTACATTTATAAATATCAATAAAATGGAAAAAATAAATATTTCCTGTTTCTTTAATAAAAGAAAAAAACCTTGAGAGAAAATGATGAGAAAGTGATCTAACATGATTCTTCATCTACCTGTAGGCCTTGATGCCACCCATCCACCCATCGTTCAAAAAATTCTCATCCCAAAACCTCCTTGCCTAAAAAGTTTCCCAGTGTTTTTACCCCAGGCTGACAGGGTCTCATCCAGAGAACAGCTGGGTCCCCAAGGGAAGACACTGAGGCCCTGGGAGTCGCCATCTTGGGAGGCCAGGCATCCGAGTCAGCCGCTGTCTGTAGTATAACTCGCCACCTTCTGATGTGGAATCAGACAGAGAGTAGGAGAGGAGAGATGCTCTGTATAGCCAGAGAAGAGGAACTGAGGGATGCGGTGTCTACAACATTGGATACCAACAGTGAAGTCATCAACTTCTGTGTACTTCTTGTGAATATTGTTAGTATTATGAACTAACAGCATGAAGACTTTCAGGCCTAATAAGGAGCCTTGCCACTGCCTGTTACATTCGTTTTTATGAAAAAATCCATTCTGTGTTCCATTTAAATGATACATAGTCAGGCTTGGAAAACTGCCATTTAGAATGTGGAATGATTAGAGCAGCTCTTATTTTTCCTAGAGAGCTTTCTCCCTGTTCCCTAATGGCATGTATAGGTGGGTCACATCTTTATCAAAAGGTGGCAAAGGAGCGTAAAATAAATCTCTTCTACTTCCAGCCGGGACAGTAGCTCTGTGAGCATTCTCTGTGAGATTCTCTTGTCCTCATCTACAAAATAAGGTGGTTGAAAAACAAAATCTCTGAGGCCTGTCACAACTACAGTATTATGTTATCCAGTTTCTCTACGCCCCCCCTCCCAGCAGTGCCGTTGTGTTTTTCTGTCATGGAGAAGAGAGGTGTAGGCTCAGATCTTTATCCTAACTCTGTCAGCACATCTCTTCTGTTATCTGAAAAATAGTGAGAACATCACCAGGCCATCCTGCCTTACTGTCTCAGAGGTTGATTATTAAGCATGAATGGGAAATAGGAACACCTTCCCAGTTGTTCCTTATTAAAACTCAAAAATATGAAAATAAGTGTAGAAGATCTCCTATAAATGAGACCTTCAAATGGATTTTAAATTCCATGGGGCTTGGAACCTACCATTGTCCTAATCCTGACTTGATGGCCTTAAGCAAGTCACTTAGTTTCTTGAATCCTCAACTTCTTCATCTCTAAAATTTAAAATATCATGTGATTATTATAAGGATTAAATGATTTAAATCTTACAAAATGTTTAACATGTGCTTGACACAGTCAACTTTCATTAAAATACCCATCAACAGACCAATGGTTACACAAACTGTGGTGTTTATACACAATGGAATACTATGCATCTATAAAGTCCAACAACGTGGGGGCTTTTGCAGGCAAATGGAAGAAACTTGAGAACATCATGCTTAGTGAAGTGAGTCAGAAGCAGAAGGTGAAACATCGAACGGTCTCTCTGATTTAGAGACCCAGATCACAACTATCTCATGGAACTTAAAATGAAAAACAAAGTGAACCAGGGGGGTAGTGTGGGGAGGGAGGGAAGAGGGGGGGACAAAAGGAGATTGGAAAAGTATTTGTCACCTTGACAAGATACGTATGTGCACAAAATGCTCAACTTCATTGTTAACCTTAAATTTTGCACTTATACATATCAATAAAATGGGGAGGAGGGGAAGTGTTAGCTAGAGTTACTGCCATTGCTATTATTAGCTGAATTAACTCCTTACCTAGGAGAGGATAACTGTTCACCTAGTGCAGAGAACATGTCAAACCTGGCTCAGCCAACTGACAGTCATTAAAAAAAAAAAAAAACACTCATCTGTTAGTAATATCTTTGTAGCCACTCAGTAGAGAGGGAAAAGATGTGTGACATGATGATACAGTGAGAAAATATTTACATTCTCTGTGTTTATATTGTGCCAGCATGTTTATTTCCAACTGTCTGTCAAGGTTGACATCTTAAGAGGCCGTATTTACCACAAACATTCTTAAAAATGCTTTTAAAAACTTGCCATGAGAAGTAAGCTATAAGCCACAAAAGTAAGCATGTCGCTCATCTTCTTTCTTTGCAGTGAGATGCTAGGGTTAATGAGAGTCACACGAGTAATGCCCCCAGTGTTTGCTGAGGATTTCCTTTGTGCAAGATACTGTTAAATACAGAGTGACTATAGTTCACAGTCCATTATACGCTTCAGAATAACTAGGGGAGGGGTTCGAAGGCTCACCACATGATGAAATGACATACGTGAGAGATGGAAGTGCTCCAATCATTACCGTCACGAAGCTAACTTAAGTATTGTATGTTATACGCTTGTATCACATCATCAGAGTTCTCTGTTATTATGCCAAATTATTTTGTGTCAATAAAACTGATGTAGAATTTAACTGTATGAGAAGAGTTACGCTTAAGTAATTGTTATTAAATGCACACATAGGCGCTACTTTAACTGTGCTCAATTTCTGATGAGGGACCATATTATCAATACATAATTAAAATGCAATATTTGTAAAGTTTATGAAAGTAGCAATGACTGCTATGAAGACAAATGAAGCAAGGTAAAGACAAAGGCATGAATGATTACTAGGTAAAAAATGTCTAATGACGTGATTCCTGTGCAGTTAGACTTAACAATGAAAAAGGAAACTAAGCAGACAGATGAGGGAGAAACATTTCCATGAAAGCACACAAGGCAGAAGCCCTGTGTCATAATGTGCCTGCGGTGTGCAAAACCTGGCAGAGTCGGTGTAATGAGTAAGTGGAAATAAGGTGATTTTCAAAGCCTTTTAATACCCTGTATAGGGGACAACAGCCAATGTGAACAGATACCAACTGTAAACATCGATGTACCTGTGTGCATCTGCCAGCTCAGCCATGATAAGAAATGAGATCAGGGAGCTTGAGGAGGCCAGGACATGTGGGGCCAGCATGTTATCCCACCAGAATTGTGAGACTCTAGGGGCCAACTTCACTTACAAATGATAAGATTTGCACTGCTCATATATTTGGGGAACATACTCAGTGATTCAATTTTAAAGGTGATTCTAAGAGAAGATTCCATGACGGCACAAATTTACATTCCTACCACACGCGGTGTGCAAGTTTATCTTTTGCATACACCATCATCTACATTTGCTATCTTTCTTTTTTTAATAATAACCAGCCTAACAGATACACTGTGATATCACATAGTGGTTTTGATTTGCATTTCCCTGATGATAGGTTTGTCTAATCTGACCTGGGGTTCTCTGTCTCTTTGTCTGTCTATCTGTCTCTCTGTCTCTGCTTCTTTGAATCTCCAGAAATTCAGCAGATCACTTGGCATTGCAATAAGATACTAAGATGTGGAGAGTAAGCTGCATATCCCTGGTTTCCAAACCCCTCTAACTAGAATGGAATCGGATAAGAGATGCAGTAATTGGATATTTAGAGGTAGCAAGTGAAAAAGTGCCCCACGTCTCAAAAAGATATAACAAGAGAGATAAAGGTACATATTCACATGTGACCAGGTGTACTAGTCACTCACCCTCCTGACCCCAAAACTTAAAGCAGGAGAGGCTTATTTTGGGTCATGGTTTCAGTCCCTGGTCACCTGGCTCCACGGCTGATGGAAGAGCATGGAACAGGAAAGTTATTAAAGCCAGGAAGCAGAGAAATGGGAGGAGCTGGGGACAGGGATACACCCTTCAGGTCCTGTCCCCAGTGACCTACCTCCAACCAAGCCTCAACTCCTACCAGCACATTCAACCCCTCAATTCCTCAATGGATAAATCCATCAGTGTGCACCATGATTCCGTGATCCAGTCACCTTCCAAACACATGAGCTTTGTGGGAGACATTTTAGATGCAAATCATAACATTTCCCCCAAGAACCTCATGCTCATTTCATCATTTCATAATGTAAAATGCATTTAGTTCACCTCTAAGAATGGCCAATGTTTTAACAGTTCCAGTATTGCTATTGCAGCATTTAAGTTCACAGTCTCCTCAGAGATGCAAAATAGAAAGTTAAATACTTCCAATATACAATGGCACAGGATAAACATTCCTATTGTTCAAGAAGGATAGAAAACAAACCAAAGCAAGAATTAAACCCAACAGGGGAAACTTCCAAGTCCAACACCTGCCTCAGGGGGTGGCCAGATGTGAGCTCCGAAGGACTCGTCTTAGTCACTTTCTTGTTGCTGTGACAAAGAACCCATCATCCACAACTTAAGGGAGGAGAAATGTATTTCAGCTCACAGTTTCAGAAAGTCTCCCACAGTCCATTCAGGAGAAGCTGGCGACTGTGGAAGTACATGGCCAAGGAGAGGTGGAGGGGAGCTTTTCACAGCATGGGAGTCAGGGAAGCCAAGTCTGGGAAGAAGTGTGGAGCCTGCACACACCCATCCAAGTCAAGCCCAAGCATAGCACTCAACCTCCCAACAGCACATGGTATCAATAGGTAATCACAACGTCCAAATATAGGAGGCTTTGGGGGGACACTTCAGATCCAAACCATAACAGGGCTTGAGTAGCCCCACACCTACAGCATTGCTTATTGCAACCCACTCATGGCCGCTCTCTTGGTTTACCTTCACTCACTACCTGCAGTTTTTCTCTGCACATGTTCTGTGTTCCAGGAATGTACAAATTCTAAGGTCTCTACTGCATTTTCAGCTTTTTTTCCTCATATTTTCAGTCAGTACCCTCTACAGGTCACACTATCTGGCCTCCTAGAAATCTAGGTGGAAATAACCGCTACAATTTTTGTGTTCTGAATGCCTCAGAAACCTTGGATGATGCCAAGGTTTGCCATCAGCTTTAACATTAGCCAGGCCTCCTTGTATCATGGCTACCAGGGCCTATGAGTCTCTCAGTAGCTGTGACATGAATCCCTGAGAACAAAGTCCCTGGACGGTGTTTGTTGAGCAGGTCAGCCAGGATCTCTCTTTTCAGATTAAAGCGTTATAGATTTGCACCCTTGAGCCTGTGAAGTGTAGGATCTTGTAATTCTCAGATGACTTCAAACTTCTTTCCTCTTGTCCTATTGCAAAGTACTTCTTTCTAATGCTCATCTTTCAGGATTATTGACCTCAATTTTATAGATACTTTGTTTTCTGGACTTTAGTAAAATTATTCAAATTACTTATTAAAAAGCTGTGTCTTTTGGTCCTGAATCTCACTGTACATCTAACTGAAAGCAGCCAACGGTATTGGATAAATGCAGATACATTTTTCTGCCAGGGTGTAACACACATGGCCTCTAGTTCCACTGCCAATAAAGTCTTACTCTCACCTGAAACCTCCTGGGCCCAGGCTTTAGTGTCTTTGTTCCTGTTAGTAATCTGCTCATTTTGACTCTGACTAGAATCACACATCAAACTCAGCTTTTAGCGTGCTATGGTTTCTCTAGATAGCATCTCCAAATCACTCTGAACTCTTGCAAACCAGTACCAAAGGCATCTAAACCACTTGGCCAAGTACAATCCCAGCAATGAACCCATTCCTGCTATCAAAATCTTAGTCATTTTTCCATAGTTGGGACATAGTACCAAAAACAATCTAAAAGAGGAGACCTTTATTTATTTATTTATTTATTTATTTATTGGCTCACAGTTTCTATTCACAGTTGGCTGTTTCCAAGACAGAAATGGCATGGCGGAGGGAAGCTACTCAGCCCATGGAATCCGGGAAGCAGAGATAGAAGGAGGCAAAAATATGCCCTTCTGTGTTACTCCTCCAGTGATCCAACTCCAACCCGGCCCCACTTTTTAGCAGCATAGTCATCTCCTGAACTCATCAGTTAATCCACTTATGAGCACAGCACCCGATGATCCAATCACCTTTCAAGTACATGAGACTGGGGAGAAACTTTTTCAAACTAAAACATAGTACGTGTGTAAACTGGATATCTTCTGTGATGCGGCAGAGGGTAAAGTTGGTCCCTACGTGCTAGAAAATAACACAGGATGCTTTTTGATACAGCTCCAGGTAGAGTTTTTGCTATGTTCTCTAACCTCAGCTTCTAGGAACCTGAAATTTGTCTTTGAAAGGGAAAAATTAAGGCACGCCAATTTGCGAAATCATTACAAAGTTGTTAGGACAATGGATACCAGCACTACTATATCCGTCTTAGCAAGGGTCATGCATGTAGCTGAAGTTAACAGAAAATAACATCAGAGTTGAGGGAGATCATTTCCCAGAATGTCTTGGGGCCTAGCAGCAACTGTGATGAGATCTCCATCAGGGACAAATGGAGTTGGGGGTACAGTTTTTTGCAGCTGCTAAGATCCCAGCATTCTTTGTGTGCATAAGAACCTGCCACTACAGCAGGAAATATTAGGGCCCACAAAGAGGACATATAAACCATGTATTACATGGCAAGTACTGGAGGTGACCAAGACTCATAGGATCATTTTGTATTCATGCATGCATCCGTTCAGGAACATGTATTGCATGACTGGAGCTGGCCAGCAACTTCCCTTATCAAATCTAGCCTGGTAGCTCAGAGAGAATGGGTCACACAAGCCTTTAAGATGTCGGAAATAACAAAGATTGTGCTCTGAATTGCAACATAATACAACTGGTATCTGGGCAGTGTTAACTACTTTAAGCCTTGGATTTCTCAACTTTGAAATGGTGCTAATAACAGTATTTGACTTTTGGTAGATTTTTATGATTAGTATGATTAGTGAGATGGAAAGCATTTAGCATGGAGCCTGGTACTACACGTGTACATGCACACATGCACACACACATTAATGCCACTTACTGATATGATTTAGTGGAGATTTATTGAGTTAATGAATGAGTGAGAGGGAAAAAGAAGGAAGGAAAAGGGAAAAGAAGAAAAGGAAAGAAAAACAAAAAATATCTAGTATTTATGCCATCCTAACAGAGCCAGAGGAAGTATTTAAAGACAAGAGAATGATAAACTGGAATGGCCCTTAATTATTAAAAGGAAAAATATTATTTTCTGAGTAGAGCTTAAAATGACCATCAGAATCTAATGGCTATTACCTTCATTCCAAACCATTAGCTGAGTTGCTTATAAATAGTAAAATAAATAATACTTATTTAGTGTCTTTGAGCCAAGGATAGCAACTGAAAAGAGCACTAGAACCAGATCTGATAGTTACTGTGACAATGACTAAGAGAGGAGTAATGAGACAGTCAGTAGCGACTCCACTTGTAGATTGGACCAGCTGGCCCATTCAAACCAAAGGAGATTTGGAGACCAAGTTTCTCCAATCTGTCTCTTTGCTCCCAATTTGATAAGATAACTGTCAGCTTAATTTAGTGCTTGGATGAGTTCAGATGGATAGGGCATTTTTTAAAAATCAAACCCCTACTATGTAATAGGAAAACATGATAAATTTGAGTGAGTTCCTGAAGGTTAAGTAACTGGAACAAACTTCATATCATCCTAGATTTTCAAAAAAGTTTGCATTCCTTTCCAGTGGATATGTGGATTTTGATAATTTTTCTCTTTAGTAAAATGAGATTTCTCCAACCCCTCCCTACTGAAGTTGTTTTATCATTTTATTTTTATCTAAACAGATGACCTTTTTCCTAAATAGGTCATTTTGTTTTATGGCCAGTAAACTTGATGTTCTGGTGATTTTTGCCCAAGGAGGTTGAATATATTTATATCTGGGTGCGTCCATATGTCAAACAGATCTTTCAATCTGTATCTGAAAGCTGTTAAGGCTATATAGCGTTATGAAATTCCCCGCTCCATAAAATCTCATAAAAACAAATGCTGCAGACATATCACCTGGCATTTTCAAAAGATCAAGAGGAAAATGTAAAAATAAAGCTTTATTTTCTAAGATATAAAATCACAAGCAAAACAGTATCTATGGATAGTCTTTTTTTACTAGTGTTAAATTCTTTGTACATGTGTAAATACATAATTTCTTATTTATGTTGTGTAAAAGACTGATTATACATAGTGTGTTTTAAATTATTTTAATGTATTTTGTAAACAATGGCATGTATAAAGTAAATATAATATAGAATCTGCTTTTGGTGCGTATTTCTGCAGTGCTAGTCCAGTATGCTGGAAGGCAAAGCCTGCAGAATATGTAGTATAGAATAAACCACCAAAATGGTCTCCCAGCCATTCCGTGTTTAATTTTTCATAAATTCTAGCAGTTTCAAAAACTATTTTCCCTCAAGCCCAATCCCAGCCCATTCTGTGACTTGTTTGCAAATTTGTCTAACCTCTCTCTCTCAAATAAATGTCAGGGAAACTTAAAAAATTCATAATAGTAATAGTGAATAATAATGTTTTTCAAAAAGGATCTGAGATCTAGGTATGAGATCATTCATAGTCATGTCACTTAACGGGGAGGTGTCCTGGGAGATGTACCATTAGACAGTTTTATCAGTGTGTGAATATAAAAATAGGATTTACAGAAACTAAGGTGGCCATGTAATCTTACGAAATCACCATTGGATATACAATTCATTATTAACCAAAACTTCATTGTATTAGTCCATTTACTGTTACTGTCAAAAAATATCTGAGTCTGGGTAATGTATGAAGAAACGAGACTTACGTTAGCTCTGAGGTTTAGAGGCTAAAAATTCAAACTGCTTTGTGCTGTATTATCATTTGATAGGCTTCTGAGTTTCTGGGTTTTGTTCTTTAGTTAAGCTGCGATAAATAGCTTAAGTGTTCATTTTCCATTTGTTAATTATCAGTGTTGAAGTGCAAATTCATAAACAAAAACATCTGTATCAGTTGCCTGTTCTCTCTGTAGAAGACTAGTCCAAATCTACTGGCTTTCAAAAACACAAGGGTATTCTTTTTTCAGTTCTGGGAGCCAGAAGCCTGAATTCAGTTTCACTGGGCTAATGTCAAGATGATGGCTGACCTGAGCTCTCTCTGGAGGATACAGCAGAGAATCTGTGGCTCTGCCTCTTCCATCTTCTCGACTTTGCCTGCATGCCTTAGATCATAGTCCATTTTTCATCTTTAAAGCCAGTAGTAGAACATCCCCCACACACATACCTCCACAGACTCAACCACACACACCTCAGCTCCCACTTCCAAAACTCCCTTGGTCCTGATTTCATATTCACATTTCTACTCTCTGACCCTTTTCTCTTCCTCTTATAAAGGCTGTGGTGATTATATATGCCCCTTCCAGATAATTCAGAACGGTTTCCCCAACTGTAGATTATTGGCCTATTACATCATATAGTACCTTTTGCGATGTCCAGTAACATTCACAGATTCCAGAGATGAGGATATGAACATCTTTGAAAGTTCACAGTTTAGTTTATTGGTGCCTTTAAGAAAAAAAAAATTTAAAAAGCCTTCTCAGCCTCAAGTTTAAGATGCTGCTATAATGCTGCAGTTCGGCCCCATTCTTTATCAGACCTCCAGGTTCGCTCTTTCCCTTTCCTCCTCCCTGCCTTTGATCATGAATTTTTTCATGGATGGCGGTAGGGGGAGAGCTGATGGTAGTGGTGTAGCCTTAGCTCCACTTTAGATCGACAGACGTTAGAGCTCATTAGGAAAACACAAGCTAAATCCCTCATACCTGCAGTTTGCAGCCGAGTTCACACTCCTATGAAAACCTGATGCCACTGCTGATCAACAGGAAGCAGAGCTCGGGGAGTGAGATGAGCATTGGGGAGCATCTGTAAGTACAGATGAAGCTGTGCAAGCTGACCTGCTGCTTACCTTCTGCTATTTCCTAACAGGCCACAGACAGCACTGGTCCATGTCCTGGGGCTTGGGGACCACTGAGTAAAGGAGGAGTAGGGGTAGATACAGCCTTAGAAACACTATGGTCAGGAACTTGAACAGCATCGGGATTGTCCAGTTTTGCTCCATCACCTTTTCAACTCTGGTAGAAGTGGATATAGCCAATGATTACTTTAGGTTCACAATTTAACAGCTTTTAACAAGTTTGATGTGGGGGGGGGGGGGGGGGGGGAGATGCTTTGTCCCTTAAGTGTGTGAAAAACTTCTGAGAGAAGTGTTCTGATTGGTTTAGGTGCAGTCACATGACCAACTCTCTTAACCCAACCACTGTAGACAGATGATCATATATTAAAACTAGAGTTGGGAAATGAGAGAAATCCTAGGAAGAGGAAAATGTGTTGGACAGGAAAAAAGTTGTAACCACCACCTAGCATGACTTCTCAAAGTTATATTTTATTTGCGTTCTTAATTTATATCCTTGTTAACTGTCACATCGTTATTTGATTTTCTCTTTTTCTTTCATGACATCGTGTTTTGCTTTGTTTCATTATGCTGACATACTGAGCCCATGGCAGAAGCATTTGTACTTCTCATCTTAACCTTCTTCCTCCCACCCAGTATTGCATCGAGTATAGTGCCACACTGATAGTGAATGTGCAGAGAATATGTTAAATTGAGTTGAAAATATTACTTTAGCGTGTCATATCTTGAGGCAGCTCAAAGTTAATTAATATAAGTGCTGAAAATTCAGAGGAGTTAAGTGAAGTATGAAGTTTAATGACTTTAAAAAACTTTATAGCTTCAACTGCGGCTTGAGAAATGAGAAGAATTAGAGGAAGAAAAGAAAAGTCAGCAAAGATAATGGAGTATTGCAAAAATCATGTGACAGTGAAAGAAATATTAATAAAAAACTGTAGATAAATCTGTATTCTGGGATTTCTATGACTAAATTACTAGAAATCATAAATATTTCATGTTCACATTAATTAAAAACTGCCACACCAGAATAGCAATTTTACCTTATCTTACAATGATTCATTCAGTCATTCATTCTCTTAATTGCTTATTGGGAGTTTCTATAATTATTTATGCAAATCAGGGACTATGACTCATATTGAGGATCGTACTGATTTGAAGAGGACGGTAAAAAGAGCTAAAGGAAGCAAGTCTTAGGAAGGAATTGCTGGGTGGGATTACCTTCTCATATCAGCTCCATTAGAGTCCACACCATTTAAGATTTCATAAATTCTTCTCCAGTAGGGCTCAAGGAGATATTTCACTTCTGCTGAAGACCTTGAAAGGCTTTGTAAAATTTTTAATATATTTCCATTCCAGGAAAGGTAGTGTCTATATGACAACACTCTGGCCAGTGAGAACTTCCCCCAGGGATACAAGTGGCTACAACCTAGATTCCTGAAATTTTGGGCTGCGAATTTGAAATTACAACAGTTCCTGTGACTGGAGTCTTGAAGTATCTCTTCTCCTTAATATATTCTTGAAAACAAAAAAAAATGTGCATGTTTGTTATGTACCAGAAATTAATATTCATTACAACATAATTAAAAATAGTTGGTATAATTAAACCTATATGAAATGGGCTCCGCCTCCAGGAACTTAATGTCTGCTGTGGGACACAAACACAGAAACAGAAAATGTACGCTGGATAGGATTAAAAGGGTGAAAGCTTTTCGACCCTGGAGTTAGGGAACTGCTGCTCCTGCCTCCAGGTTGCTCGAATCTTGTCCTCCTCTCTCTGCTACTGCTGCCACCCTTACCCGTTTTTGTGGCCTCGCGCTTCCTATAAGAATTCTCTGGGCAAAGGAGACAACTTTACACCTGAAATTCTATACGTTCCTTTTACAAACCTGAAACATTTCACTACTCTTCTCCTGGTGGGATAAAGCCAGAACTGAAAAGCCTGAAATGCCCAGTCTTTCCTGATCGGGCACCATCCTACCAGCTAGGTGAGCGCTTGCTGTACCATGTTTTCACATATTCCCCCAAATTAAGTGTCTGTGCGCTCTTCCTGTCCCCCTCTCCCTCTCCTTTTGTGTTCTTTTTAGTTCAGTACTCACCAAAACCTGTGATATTTTTAAGATTTCAGCTTAAGGTCAGAAGCCACCCTAAATGAGCTGGGAAAATCACTGCTGTAATGGTTAATCACGGGACGTTCACATTGTTTCTTCTATATAGCTAATGTTTGTGCCTTGTTTCTGAATTCATTGTTAACTAATAACGCGGAACGCCAGTCTGTTCATTTATATACTCTCAGCACCATGGATAGCGCCTTGGTTGCTGACTCCCATAACTATGCATTGCTAGTGTAATACATGCTTGAATGTTAATAAGACAATTACAAGTGTAGATTGAAAAATGGGGCCTCTGTGCACTAACATCACTTCTTGACATTAGTGATATATCCTGTAATTGCTAAAAACCTTGAAAATCATTTTACAATAAGCAAACTGTTGGCAGGAGGGAATTGATGTTTAAGAAAGTTGCTCTGGCAACCATAAATATGGTGGGATGATGAAGTGGGGGAGACTAAAGTCAGGAAGACAAGCTATGATGCAGGTACTGTAAGTCAGACATAAGAGGCCAGGGTTCTTCGAAACACCTATCATAGCCTAACGGCATCAAAAATTATCTAAGTGTTGACAAATGGAAATAAGTCATCAGGCTATATTTCTAGGAATCAATCAAAGTCCGATTTTAGACATGTAAGGTCAGTTGGAGGGAATTTCAGGTTTTCCAAAGCAGTAATTTTTCTTAAATCTTTAAAAAATTTCATTGTTATTGTAATGTTTATTTTTAATAGGAATGTGTAGATTTGTGCAGGTGTGTGCATTGATGGTCTCATAATAATTAATTATAATTGTCTTTGTCTAAAATAATACATTGCAAAAGTCGCAAATAAGTTTTTAATGTAAAACTTGAACATATCAAAATTACATGAGTTATGATTTGATTTAGAACATTAACGTGTTTGTCTCTACCATGGTACTCTCACTGCTTCATTGCCCTTTTTATAATGGCATAATAAAAGAATGATGTTTAAAATATTGAAGTGAAGGTATAAGGTGAGTCTTACAAATAACAATATTTCATGATATAGTAATTATATACAATGAAATGTGTATTCTTAAATATGCAATCTAATGGGTTCCATTCTGTAAAAACACCCCTTATGAAACGACTGATCTCTTCCATCCCCGCAGAAATTAGCCAGGTGTGCTCCACCTGCCAGCTTCCCCCTCTGTATACACCAGTCTTCAGTCTTCTAATTTCCATCCCCATTGATTGGCCTTGAACTTACTTCACGGGAAGCTATGCAGTGAGTACAGTTGCCTGTGTGTGCCACTACTCAGCATAAGGCTTAGAGTTCATCATTGTATGTTTGCCGATAGTTTGTTGTTATCAGTAATTCTTTCCCCACTCCCATATTTTTATTTGGTAGTGATATACAATGTGATATACAACGGTTACATTAAACTTGAGAATTTTGTACGCATATATGTTGTGTCAACTTTATTTTTCCTGCTCCTCCTCCTTTTTCTCTCTCCCTCATCCCTGCAATCTCCCAACATCTCCCAACATCTCCCATACTTGACTCTATTGTTTATTTATACTCTGAGTTTTTCATATTAGAGAAATCATGTGATATTTAACCTTCTGAGCCTAATTCACTTGGCTAAGCATAACAGTCTTAAAATGTATTGATTTACCTACAAATGACTCACCTCTGTGTGTCTTTATGGCAACATAGTACTCCATTCTGTATATATACCACATTTTTAATTCATTGGGCTTCTGATGCATATTTGGCATCTTCTAGAATTAAGCTAATTATTAATTGTGCTGGTATAAACATGAATATATGTATGCCTCTGCTGTGTGATGCTCTTAACTCTTTGGAAAGATGCCAGAAGAGGTATCACTGGATCAAAAGTAATACCTATTTTCAGTTTTTTGAGGAATCTCCATACTGCTTTCCATAGTGCTTGTGCCAATTTACAGTCTGCCTTGCAATGTAAAAGGGTCCTTTTCCCCCACACCACTGCCAGCATCTGTTGCTTAAGTTTTTGACAGAAGCTATTCTCACTGGGGTAAGATGATATCTATTGTGGTTTGGATCTGGAATGTCCCTCCAAAGCCTCATGTATTTGGATGTTATGGATCATCTATGGAATCATGTGCTACTAGAAGGTGGGGGCCTGGCCTGGAGGGGTGGATTATGGGCATGTGGTGGGTTATAGGTGTGTGGTGGAAGACAGGTGTGGCAGATTATTGATTGTAGGTGTGTGGATTGGATCATAGATTAAGGTGCATAGTTGATTATAGGTACAGGCTTGTGGTGGGGGCTTACAGTGGGAAGGGCTAGATCACTGGGACAAGACCTAAAAGGATGTGTGCTACTTCCTTCCTTCCTTCCTTCCTTCCTTCCTTCCTTCCTTCCTTTCTTCCTTGCTTCCTTCCTTCCTTCCACTATTTGACTTCCTGTTTGCAACACTGTGAAGGGAAGCCCCCATCTCTGCTTCTGCCATGTACTGTCACTGTTGCCAGCCACCCATGAATGGACTGTGACCTTCTGAAACTGTAAACAAAATTAAATCTTTCCTCCCTAGAGTTGTGGATGTCAGGTATTTATTCACGGCTACAAAAAAGTAACTGAGACAGTATCTCAGTGTGGTTTTGATTTGCATTTCTTTAATGGCTAAGGATATTGAACACTTCTATAGATTACCTGTATTCTGGGTTTCTCAAAGAAATCATGCAATATTTAGCCTTCTAAGTCTGACTCACTTCACTAAGCATGATAGTCTCAAGTTGCATGCATTTTTATTTGGGCCTTTAATTTTTGAGAATGTATAGCTTCTGCCCAGCAAAGGACAACAGTCAACAGAGTGAAGAGAAGACTGAGAAGATAAGGAAACATTTTTACCACCTACACTTCCGACAGGAGGTTAATCATTAGAGTATACAAAAAAGAGCTAAAGAAAAATGGACGTTTGTTTGTTTATTTGTTTGTTTTATTTTGTGCTAGTGGAGATCAAGCCCAGCGTCCACCCTGAGCTATATTTCCCATCCTCGGGCTTTTTTTATTTTTTCTGCAAACTTGAGGCAGGGTTTCTGTAAGTCACCCGTTGCCCAGCCATATTGGGCTGGAACTAGCATCCTTTCAGCCTGAGCCTCCCAGGGCTCTGTGATTACGGGCCTGCACAACAGGGCCTGCCCAGCTAGTAATTTATTTATTGCTGAGTATTCTGTTTTATGAACACACTGCAGATTGTTTCCATATTATCATTTTGATGGGCCTTTTGGTTTCTATTGTTCCTTAATTAATCTGCAATAAATATTTTTATTCTTTTATTAACATGTATTTGTGACACATAATAGCAACCATCTTGAGAAATTGATGCTTTTCCATCTCACGTCTTGACAGTTTTTCCTTCCCTTTCCCCTTCTAACCCCATCACAACCCCGGCCCACATACCCTTTTCCTCTTCACAGAGTCTGTGGACTTATGCAATAAATATTTTTAAAGTATAATTTTTTTTCATTTGTGGATTACCTAGGAGTGAAATTTCTGACTCAGAAGATAGATTTTACACTTTATAAACAGCCAATTTCTAAAGTCGGTTGTAGCATTTTATACCCCATCAGCAATATATGAGGGGTTGTTTTAAATCAGTTGGGGCTACCAGCTGTCTGGGCAGTGGGAAGTAGCACCTCATTGAGGCTCCAATTTGCATCTCTTTGAGGAAGACCAGTATTGAACATTTTTTCATATGTTTATTGGCCCCTTATGTCTGTTTGTGAAGTTCTTTTCAATTCTTTAACTCATTTTCAGTTGGGTCTTTGTCTTTTTGTTATTGATTGGTAGGACTGCTTATCTATTATGGGTACAAGTCTTTTGTCACATATATACACTTATATTTTTTCATAGTCTTAAACATGGCCCTTTCATTCTGAAATAATATTTTTGGGGGGAATAGTTTTTAATTTTGAAGTCTAATAATTAACCAGATACTGATTTTTAGTGTACTTTTGTGTACAGAGAAATATTTTTCTATTCTCAGCAGTTATTCTCATCTGCTTTCTTCTAGAAACTCTAATTTTACCTTGTATATTTAGGACTGAGATCCAGTCCGAGTTGATTTTTGTAGAAAGTGTGCCACAGATACTGGGATTAATTTTCTACACATTTGTCTAGTTCCTCTGCTGTTGGTTGAAAAGACTGTCTTCCCTCCCAGTTAGTTACTTTCACAGTTTTGTTGAAAACCCATTCACCGTATTTCCTTTACACTGGATCTGTAGTGGGCTCTACCCTGTTTCCTAGGTCATGTTGTCCTTACCCTACTCCCACAATGTCTTGATTATTGTAACTTTGAAGTAAGTCTTGAAATCGGGTACTGTAAATCTTGCAGAGATTTTTTTCTTAAGATTCTCTCAGTTATATAAGATCTTTAACATTTCTGTGTAAGTATTGAAATCTGTCAAATTCTATAAAACTGTATACTAAAAATGTGATTCCACTGAATTTGATGATGAATTTGGGGATATTTGACGTCCTAAAAATATTAAGTCTTTCAGTCCATAAACATGGACAACTGAACAGTAGAGGTCTTGCATACCTGTTATTAAATTATATACAATACATTTTAAATTCTGTTTGCTATTTTAAGTGGAATTATTTTCTTCCATTTGAACTTGTTTACTGCTGGTATGTAGAAATACAGTTGATTTTTTTATATTGACATTATGTGGCCTGTAATTTTGCTAAATTCACTTAGGATTTTTAATAATTGCCTTGTAAATTTGTTAATGTTTCTAGATACACACCCATGTTATCTGGAACTAAAAAGCTGTCATTATGCCTTTCAGATCTTTACATATTTATTTCTATTTCTTGCCTCATTGCACTAGCTTATTACATTCCAAAATAAGTTGTTGAACAAAAAAATAGCAGATATTTTTATTTGAAACTTAGGGAGAAAGTATCCAGGGTTTCACTATAAAGAATGTTGTTTATAAGAGGGCTTTCATTTTCTGTAGTTCCACTTTATTAAGAAGGATCCTGACTATTCCTAATACTTTCAAGATGTTTACTACAAATGGGTTCAGATTCTTTCAAAAACTTTTCCTGCATGATTTGAAATGAACATAGTTTTTGTTTTCTTTTTTTCCTTCATTGATTCTGAATTTCACCATTGATTTTCAAATGTTAAACCAAACTATCCCTCGTGGTATGACCTAACTTGGTAGTGATGTGTCTTACTTTTTGGTTCTGTGACTCACTACTGGACAGGCACAAATTAGGGGAGGAAAAGTTTATTTTGGCTCACGTTTTCAGAAAGTCACATCTGCTCATGGGCAGCCAGCAACAGTGGAGGCACATGGCAGACAGATGTGGAGGCAACTCCTTACAACACTGTAGACAAGAAGCCAAGTCAAGTCCGGAAAAGTTCAGAAGGAAGGCAGCAGCATATATATACTTCCAAGTTCTGTCATAGGGATCTGCTTGTTCTGGATCCAGCCCCTGTGTTCTGCCCCTTCCAAGTGCAGTTCTAGTCCAATACAAGCCTGCAATCCATGCCTCCAGGCCAGGCCCAAATATCCCAGTAGCACATGATTCCTTAGATGACCCCTAACATCCAAATACATGAGACTTTTGGGAGACATTTCAGATCCAAACCACAAAAGGATGTTTTGTATTTTATATTGTTGTAGATTTGCTAATTTTTTAGGAATCTTTGTGTCTGTGCTGTTGGAGAAACTATCGAACTTTATTTTGTTTGTTTGTTTGCTTTGTTTTGGGGGTTTTTTCAATATATTTGTCTGGGTTTTGTATCAGAGTGCTGTCTCATAAATAGGTTGAAAAGTGTTCCTACCACCTATATTTTAAAAACACACTTTGTGTAATGTTGTTGCAATTTCATCATTAAATGGTTGATAAAATATGCCACTAAAGCCTTCTAGACCGCAATTCTCTTTATGAACTATAATTTAATTTTTAATGGAAATAGGACAATTCAGACATACACTTTCTTTTGTATCACTTGTGGTGTATTGAGGTCTGTAAGCAATTTGTCTTTCATTCTAAGTTGTTCAATTGACAATCATAAAGTTTTATATAATACTCTATTATTTTCCAGTATCTGTAGGATTCCTAGAGTATCCCTCCTGATACTGGTAAATTTGAGTTCTAATGGTTCTAATATTGTTTATTAATTTATTTATTCTTCCAAGCAATTATCTTGTGTTAATATTTTTCTATTTGCCTTCTGCTTCATTGCTTTCTGCTCATATTTCTTGCATTTTTGCTTTTTTGACTTTATTTCCTATTTTTTTCTTTCTCTAGCATAAATGTGTAGATAATTGAGTGCAAATCGCTTTTATAATATGGGCTAAGTTATGGCAGAACAGTGTCTTTGCAGGTATGAGGACGCGGTGTATTCTGCACATGGTGGGGAAAATGTTCTTGACATGTTAGTTTGATTGAGCTGGTTGTAGCAGCATTCATTTCACCCAGTAGATTTCAGTCACTGTCAGATCAGTTCATTTTAGCCCACAGGAGTCTGTTGTGCTTCTTATAAGGCAAATCCACCAGCAACAGATTCTTCCAGTCTTTATCTGTGGATTTGCTCTCGTTTTTGTAGGACACTGTTCCCAGATAGAGAATCCTTGATTTACAGGTTGTTTTCATTGCTTTATTTTTTTTTTCTTGCTCTCAGCTGTTTCTTGCACCATCCTGCTGCTTTCCAACCCCGCTGTTGCTGATGAGAAGCCAACATTAACTTTTATTGATTCTCTGCCATATAAAATTTCCTTAACTACAGGCGTTTAGAATTTTCTGTCTTGGCGTTCCAATGTTTTACCGTGATGTGTCTAGATATGAGAATCTTTGTATATGTCTTATTGAGCTTCTTATATGCATAAATTAATATTTCCCATCAAATCTGAGTAGTGACAATTGTTATTTCCTGAAAAAGTTTTTCACCTCACTTTTATCTCTCTTCCCTTGGAGTGCTTAATACTCCACAGTTGTCTTAGGCTTATTCATTTGTCTTATTATTGTCTCTTCAGATTGGATACTTTCTATTATTGCATCTTTAGTTTATCAGATTCTGCCACCTCAAATTTGCTAGTATACTTTCTAGTAAATTTTTATTTCATCTATTGTAATTTTTGACTCCAAAATTCTTTTAAATCATTTTCATCATTTTTATTTCAATTCATTATTATACATTGTATAACTTTTAGTGGCATTTGGAATTGAACTGAGGGCCTTTGCACTGAGCTACAGTTCTAGCTTTTTTTGTTTTTTTTGTTTTGTTTCCTCCCCATTTTATTGATATGCACAAGTGCAGAATTTAAGGTTTACAATGGAGTTGAGCATTTTGTGCACATACATTTCTTGTCAAAGTGACAAGGGCTTTCCCGCACTCCTTTTGTTCCTCCCCCTACTCTCCTTTCCCTCTTTTCGCCGCCCCCCATCCCTCTCTTTCCCTTTGTCTTTCTTTTAAAGTTCCATGAGATAGTTGTGGTCTGGGTCTCTCATATCAGAGAGACCATCCGATGTTTCACCTTCTGCTTCTGACTCACTTCACTAAGCATGATATTCACTCACAAGTACAAAGGTCCAATAGATACATGAAAAGATGCTCAACATCTCTAGCCATAAGAGAAATGCAAATCAAAACAACGCTAAGATACCATCTCACTCCAGAGAGAATGGCCTATATCAACAATCAAATAGTAATCAGTGCTGGCAAGGCTGTGGGGAGAAAGGAACCCTCCTGCACTGCTGGTGGGAGTGTAAATTCGTTCGACCACTCTGGAAAGCAGTATGGAGAGCTCTCAAAAGACTAGAAATAAATATCCACTTTGATCAGTTCTAGCTTTTTTATTTGGCATTATTTCTTATTTTTGAGACAGTCTTCCTAAATTGCCAGGTTGATTCTCCTTCCTCAGCCTCCAAGAGTGCTGGGATTCTCAATGAGGAATGAGGTAGGAATATTGCAAGTTTGAGCCCAGTCTAGGAGAAAGAGTCTGTCTTGAAATAAAAAATAAAGAAAAAAATTTGAGGATGTAGGTTAGTGCAAAGGCCCTGGAATAAATTCACAGTAACTAAAGCATACACCACTGTGCTAGATTTAATTTTTAAAATTTGATTTCTTTTACTTCTTTAAATGTATTCAAGGTAGCTTCTTTGAATTTTTTACTGTAAACCATCAGGAATATTAATGGCAGCTTTTACTAGCTACTCTATCCCTAAGTGTGTTTCCCCCTCCCTGTTTCTCTGCATATCTCTCTTTTTTCTTGAAAACTGAGCATTCTAAATAATGTAGTAGTTATGTAATTTGACATTATCCCTGTAGATTACTATTACTTCTATTTTCCTGTACATTGTTTAATAATTTGCCTAAGCTAATTCTATGAAATGTCTCTTCCCTATAGATAGATGATTATTGCATCCCTGTATGTTTGCATATTGACAGTGAATAGACATACTTTGTTGCACATGTTAGAATTGGTCTCCAGCGGGTCGGCTTAGTCTTATATGTCTGTGTAGCTTCATGGTGAGATATTAGGCTCAGTCATCTTGACAGTAACTCCTCTGTCTCTGCCAGTGATTCTGTGTATTTAAGTCTCAGGCTATTATAATTTTTGCTCTACCCTCTACCTTCTGTGAGGCCCTCTGAGTCTTTATGTGCATTTGCGTAACCGTAGATGTCGTTAGGACTGTATGAATTCCTGGAGTCTGAGTCTTGGTTGTTCTCTACAAGTCCTTTCAACCATAATTGCGCTTTTCCCAATCATGGTGGAAACTTCAGGCCAAAACGATTGCCCCTTCACACTTTGCATTATTGATATCATTCCCACCAAACGTATCCCTGGGAATAGCTGTCATGAGCCATTACAAGCCAAATGAGCACTTCTTTACCTCCAACAGATAAAAATGTAACCCCACGACATCCCCTACCATGCTGCCCAAGAGTAATTTTGAGAGAGACATCATCTAAGTGACATTTTTCTTCACACATGAGCAAATGCACAGCTAAAAGTTGCTGAAGTATGGTATATCAGGATAGCAGCAATTTACTGAGTCCGGAAAGTGTACTGCTGCCTTTGTCAAAGTGTTGACAGTTCTGCCATCCCTTACACTGTCCTAGAAACCCACACTCGGTTCCTTGATCATTTATTAGTGCAGTGAATAGGACCAGACTATGGCATTGGAGAAACGAGCCATTTTCTCAAATACATGCTTCTTACCAGATAAACATTTAGGCCATTTTCTGACTTACCTACCACCTTTACCTACATCATAAGCCCCTTATCCCAAAAGAGAAGGATACCCAGTCACTTACGTAAAGTGCGACTTACCCACCTCAAGAGTATCTTCTGTCTTTCTTGCAAAATGTTCCAACAAAGCAGAGCAAAGCTAATTGATGGAAATAAGCATGTATTGTCCCCTCTTCTGCTTTACACCGAGTCTTTTGTGCGGCGGCCATATGAAAAGAAGACAAAATGCAAGGAAGGTGAAAATAAATCTAAGAGGGAAATATACATAATTGATAGACAACAGACTATGCTTGTGAGGTATTAAACTATACTTTTAAGTAGAAAAGATGTTCAGTTTGCTGCTAGGTTTTTCTGGAGTTTAAGTCTGTCTGTAACAAAGAAGTTTATGGCCATGTTACTTTACAAATGTCTAGCTCTGAGTTATTGTGGTTTGTCTTCCTTTTAAATATTAGTTCATTGGGAAGCCAAAATAAACAGGTGCAGACTAAAGGCATTGATGGAAAGCCCCACTTTCCAAGTGGAGGGATTGGTTTGTGAACAAGAAGAGAGGTGGGTAATGTTAAGACTAAATCTGCAGACGAAAACAACATTAACATAGTAATTTTCTGTTCATGCCTTAGTTCCATAGTGAAGTCTCCAAGAGTGGTATGAGATGGAAAGCAATTATGAATGATTATTGGTCACTTGTTATTAAATGTGTGTTAAAGTTACTGTAATGTCGGGATTGTGTTGCAGGAAATATGTTGTAAGTGATACTCAAAAGCAGAAGTGTCTCTGTTATATCTTCATTGTCTTGAAAATAATATTTTACTTCATATTTCTTATCAATGACCTGTTTCTAATGTTCTTCAGTAAAGAAATTTAATACTCATAAAAAAACTAGTTTGGAAAATTATACTGATTTTTGTACAGCTATACTATCATCTACTAACTATCATAGTTATATTTAAAGATAAACATTTGAATGCAAGTGAGTGAAATGATGCTTCTGAAAAAATACAAGGGAAAATTGAAAACTTGAAACAAGAAATTGTCTTTGTTATGACAGATATATTTTCTTTTAAAAAGTTCCTTGGAGGAGAATAAAAATGAATAGAGAAGGCTTTATCATTTCAGAATTCATAGGGAGATTTGTAGGTGTGAGGGCAAAGTATTAGAGTTCCAACTGGGCATAAAAGAGAGGAGGAGTCGCTGAGCTACTCCACACCAGAGGAAACAGGGCAGTTGTTTTTATGACTCTCTCTTTATACATCCAGAAGAATGCGTCAGCTAGGGCTCCTGCAGAAAATGCAAGGCACACTCAAAGGGACTTAATTTTGGATGGTTTTATAAGAGTGGACTGTTACAACCGCACCAAGAACAAAAATTCCACAGTAGTAGTGCATGGAATAGTGCTTGGGGCTCATAACAGTCAATTGTCACCGCCCCAGGTCTGAGAGGTCCACAAAAGAGCGTTTACCAAGCCATAGAGTTAACCTCCACACAAAGAAGGGGTCGTGACATAGTAAGCCTGAGGTTACTACAGGGCAGGACCATGGGAAACAATAGCCATAACCTCTGTCTCCTTTCTCCCTTTGCCCCACACTGTGGCTCACAGTGTCCATGCATCCCAGGAAACCAGAGGACTAGGGGACTCGCTGGCTTGGTTTGTGCAGATCTTTTTCCCAGCTGGTGGGAGAGCATGTGGAAAGGGAGAAAGTGGTTCTGGAAGTACAAATGGAAGAGAGCAGACCTAGGTGATATGGTAGAATACTGCTTTTAAGAAACGTCATGGTCTGCCAGAGGGACACAGTTAAATACCACAACACAATTAAATAGAAACACAAAAGGAAAAACCTTCCGCACCCACGGCACCACTCTGACCCAAGCCTTTGTGTATGGGCCTCCCTCTCTCCCCTGCCCAGAGTGAGTTCTAACAGCACAGCCCAGGGCTCCCTTGTTTTTGAACTAAATAGTATATCTGAGATAAGAACTTAGTAGAATTCTACATTTTCGATATGCTGTTATGTGTCATATTTTCTTTAAAATAGATAGTATAATGTTGGCAAAATAAAGATTCAATTATAGCTTTTAAGGTCCTTGAGGGACTTTGTAAGACAAAAAAAGAAAAGAAAGACCTACTTACACCCTGTGATATAAACCTTTTTAGCAAGACTAGAGCACACAATGGTAACGAAAAAGAAGACTGGGACATCTCTCCTCCTAATAACTTCATATGTATTAAGTCATTCTTTTTCCTACTGAATCTATGATATTCATCTTGTTATCTTCATCTTATGTATAAGAACACAGGTACAGCAAAGGTAACATGCCCAAGGTTATACCTTAAGTAAGTAGTGGAAGTGGTGTTAGAGCTATGGAGTGTGCCTCCAGTCCTATTTTAGGGCTTCCCCCTCCCACTGCCTAACACAGAAATTAGCCAAGAAAAAGTATGAGAGGAGGATGTATTTGTAACGATAATAGCTGTCATTTAGTCACTACTATACCCCAGCAGTGTATTGACCCCTTAGGGACTCCCTTTTACTCAGTGAAGACCTTCTAGCGCTAGATAATAAACCATCCATACTTTAACAGAGTTTGAACACATAGAGTAACGATTCTCTCCAGTCTCACGTGAGGTCTTTGTGAACGTTCGGAACCGGGCACACCTCACATCATTCTGTGTGATAAAATCAGGGAGATCCATCACTGTTTTAAACTAGAAGGAATTTTAGTAATAAAGCAGTAAATATAATATGTTAACTTTTGTTTTCTTACATGTCTTTATTTTGTCAAACATTTTAGCCATTAGGTTACTAAGAAAACATTTTTATTTTAAACTAATTTATATATATAAAAATTATGAATAACTTAAAACTTTACCTGCTATGAATACTCCATAATACACTGTTACCTGAATCAAGATAATATAGGCAAACTTAGTTTTAAAAAGCCTCCACAAACTTATGATTCTTCAGAAGAAAACAAAAGGTCAGTGTTTTCTGCAGGTATACTGTTCTCAGAATTTATCTTCACCACAGTGAGTAGAACTTTGCTTATCTTAGCCATTATTTTAGGCTAACTATGCATAAGCCTCTATTGTTCAATAATGTTGATAGCTTCTTAATTTAAAGTTGGTAGCATATTCTCATACAAACAATAGCTCTTTCAGGGAAAAGCTGTTAAAAATAAAACCAAACACCTCAAGAAAACCTTAAGTTTAGGGTATGTATTCTGCTTAACTTTGAAAAAAAAAACCTTATAAACTGATTACCTTATAGCTATTCATTATTTCTTACGTAGGAAAAAATTCAGAATATCAGTGCTTTTTCTTCTCCTGTATCCACATCACTCCCAGGCCTTGAAGGAATTTAGGTTTTTACAAAAACATGGTAAGGTTGAGACTACTAGTCTTCTCTGATACTATTTCTTCAACAGTAAATGCAATTTGTTGTTGTAAAAATACTATGCCCTTTCCATCTATACATAACTAAGTCTGTGAGTCCAACCATTGACCTTCTAGTCAGTCTGAATCCTTGCACAGTTCGAGCTGTGAAAATACTCCAGTGTTGTTCCGTCATTTTTAGTCACGATTTCTTGGTTTGGTACTTGTCTCTCAGCATTAGGCCCACCATGTTTGCGTAGCATGTCTGCATTAGGTTTTGAGATGTTAATCTCCCCTTCCTTGGATTCCACTTATGAGCCATTTACTGAAGATTGTGGGTAGATCTACCCTGAGTGCCCTTGAAGAAGTTACTTAACCTCTCAATGTTCCCATCTCCACAGCTGTCAAAGTTGTATCCTGTTCACCTTGTAATGTTGTGAGAAGTGAACTGGAGCCGGATGTCACTTGATGCACTTGACATGACACATCCTAAAAAAGAGTTTTTAGGTTGTCTCATCATTATGTGAACATCAGACTGGCACACACAGGATGCAATTACAGACAAGTGGCTACAATGCAATCACTAATAAAGTTACTGAGTGTATGAAGCTGCTACCACTTTGTACTGATTTATAGTAAACTTTTATAATAAGATTACATTTTAAAATAATGATAAAGCATACAGTAAAGTTGTGAACCAGTAACAAGGTCATTATCATTATCAGGTATGCTAATTTTGTGCTATGCTTTTATACAATTTTCAGTATGGTAGGTTTCTTTACCACTGTATAACCACAAACATGTGAGTAATGTGTTTCCTATAATATCAGCTACAATACCAATAGGTAAGAGGAATTTTTCAAATCCACTGTAATCTTAGGGGATCATTTTCATATATAATGTTCACATTTGACCATAACATTCATGTATTGTGCACAACTGTAATTGATAGAGGTGAATAGTGTGATTATAGTAGATATTATTTAACATTTGCTTGGGATCTTGTATGATGTTTAAGTTTCTTACATATTGTTAAGGAGACTCGTTTATTCTTTTTGTTTTATTGGTGAGGAAATTGAAGTCCAAAGAAGTTTTGTAACTCCCTCAAGGTCATAGAGCTGGTGTGTCATGGTATCAGGCATCGAGTTCTATTTTTTGTCAAATTTTGCCTCAAGTCACTGGCTGTCCTAACCTACAGTCATTATAGCATTATCCGTACTGAATTCAGCTGATATCCAGTCTTCTGATATCCAGTAGTCAGTGTAAAGCCTCCTCCCACCTAAAGTATGGAAATTATCAGGATTCATCTTGATAATGTTTTAATATGCAATGATCTGTTTTATCTATCTGTAGAGATATACGAGGCTCAAAGTTGTACAATTTTAGGAAAAGTTGACTATGAAAAACAACCTGCTATTTTGACAACACAGTTTCCTCCTTAATATGCTTTTAAGTATTTTAATTCAATGCGTTGTCATATGTTACCTAAGAGTTTTTAATTACAGTGGATGGTTATCTTATAATTGTACTGAAAATGTTTCAGTAAATGATCATTGAAATTCTAATCTTAGGTGTTTTATATTTGTCTAAAATCCTGTTGTATTATTAGAGCAATTTGACATTTAATAGTACAAGTAAGAGTCAGCAATATTATAAGTTCTATGACTTGTGTAATATTTCTGAAGAATTAGAACTTACATTTTCTTAATGAGAATGTTGTGGAAATTTATATGTAGTGATAGAAGCTTGAATAATTGGACCAGGATTTTTTTAATACCTCAATGGTATCCGAGGTAATCAAGACAACTGTTGTCTTTGAAGATGGAAGAGCAATTGTGCTTAAGAACCTTTTGATTGTTGTGGTCATATGTGCTTTTGGGTATAGTCAAGAAATGGAGACTCTGGGAAGATTCTCTGGAGCTCTGGGGCTTCATTTCTTTGTCATTTAAACTAAGGGGCTAAATTTAACCTGTTTACTATATATAGCCTATTAAATTGAGATACAGCAAACATTTTAATTATATTTTTAAAGAGCTTAGCAATAGTCTCTAGGAGGTCATTAATGCCAAGCTGCTTGCTGTTAATCAGTATAATCAATGGATCCTAATCTCTTCAGAATACTATCACAACATCATAGACAGTGTAGCTTGGAACAACAGAAATTTATCTCTCACAATTCTAGAGGCTAAGAAGCTCAAAATCAAGGAACCTAAAGATTTGGTGGCTGGTGAGGACTAGTTTTTAGGTTCACAGATAGCCATCTTTTCTTTGTGCTTGGAAGAAGGGCTCTCTCAGATGTATAAAAGCATTAACCCCACCTAGCAGAACTCTATTGTCATGCCCTGTGCACTTCCCAAAGGCAGTATTTCCTGATACCTCATACCACCACCTACAGAGTTAGAATTTTAACATAGAAATTTTGAGAAGAGACAAATAGTAGACCACAACACCACCCACTCCAAAGTCCAGAGTGTTCACACAGCAGCTGCACCACACTGATCAAGTTTTAATATGCAGCAATCTGTTTTATCTTACTGCAGAGGTATCTTAGCCTCCATACATACAACTTTTGTTGCATGAGGGACCGTTGAACTGTGTCACAGAGCACTGGATTTCCTTCTGCCAAGGTTGGCTCCTATATCTATAATGACTCTATATCTACAGGCCTGTTAGTAGGAAACTTGCCACATCACATAAAATCAGGTAGTAAAGGAAGTTATTATTTAATTTTAGGTATCAGGACATAGTCAGGAAACCCAAGCCATTCTACTCATCAGGTCTCATAAATACTGTGATGGTTTCTGTAGTCGACTGTACCCCAGAACACAAGCTGAGCATTTGTACTTTTGCAGTGTTGGGTTCTCTGGTGCCCCTTCAGTGGAGAGAGTACTCTCAGATATGGCTGTAAGTAGAAATTCTGAGATGAATCCCTGGGGTGGAAGTCACTTAGCCCATTTGCCTCTGGAAATAACACCCCGATATGGGTTGGATCTGAAATGTACCCCAAAAGCCTCATGCATTTGAATGTTGTGGATTACCGATGGATACCATGTGCTGTTAAGACATAGGGCTAGTCAGGAGGAATGGATAACAAGCATGTAGAGGATTAGGGCATGTGGTAGATTACGGGCGTGCGGCATGCTAGGAGAAGGGACAGATCACTAGGGCTTAACCCAGAAGTGGTAGGACACTGGGAAGTGACACAGAAGGGCTGAATTACTGGTGATTTGGCTTCCTGTATGCCATGCCATGAACAGCATTCTCCAGCTAGGCCACTATCATGTGCCCCACCATTGCTAGATGCCCAGGAATAGACTGACACCTTCTAAAACTGTGAGCTAAAATAAATCTTTCCTCCTTTATGGTGGGATGTTGGGTGTCCTGTAACTGTGATGAGAAGGTAACAAAGACATACCCTAAATCATTACTTTCCCCGTGAAGTACTCTCTTAGCCCAACTTTTCAATTGGATATTTAATCCCATGTCAAGGATAAGTAGAACTGTGTATAAGCTTGAACACTGAATAATTTTAACGTTTCTTACTTCCCTCTTCTTCCTCCTCATAATTTTCTCCTCATTTTGCCAGTGAGGAATTAAAGCCTGTATCAAGACACAGTAGAGACTGACAGAGCATGACTTTAGTTCATGAGAACTATTCCAATGAACTTTGCAGAGCATTATGGGACTTTTGAGGAAACAGAAATTTTCTTCTTTTATTTCCAGATGTTGTCTTAGTTACTTTATTCATTACTGGGACAAAATACCCAACATCCACAATTTAAGGGAGGACAGATTTGCTTAGCTCACAGTTTCAGAAGGTCTCACACAGTCTCTTCATGAGTCAACCAGCAATGACAGTGGCTGGAGAGATGCTAAAGCAGGCGCAGCACTGATGTCTGGAGACTCTCCCGGCAAGGCTAGAGCTTTCCCAGAAAAAAGCTGTAACAGTATTTCCAATATTTCTTCTTTCCTCTTTTATGTAGTTCAAGTTGTCAGTTGGGCCTCCAACATCCAGGGGCTTCCTGGCCCACAAGTCAACAACAAAGACCTGAAAGCTTTGTTCTGGGCAACCCCCAACTCAACAAATTGAGAGAAGCCTCCCAGGTCAAACTCCTTCTAGCCACGCCCTACATCCCAGTAAACACATTTCTAAAAACATGAAGCTATTGGGGAGCACTCAAGATCCAAACCAAACTACATGTGTTTCCTTTAATTAAATATCATTTTGACTTTTTTCTGTAGTTTTGAAATTGTTAGGAAAAGTACTAAGATTGCCAAAACGCATATTTAACTCATTATCCATTCTTAAGTACGTTGAAATTGACTGATATGTAAGGCCTCATGGTAATATAAAATAATGTATTTATGGTATATACAGATGTATATAGAGGTAAATAATATATAAATATTTATAGTTTATAAAAGAACAATGAGGCAATCCTGACTTATAATTTCAATAAGTACCAAGAAATCAAATGAAAAATAATTAGGAATTGTTTTTATAAATTATTTTTACTATATTCACTAATAGTTGCCCACAGGAAGGTTGATATTTCCTAATATTTGATTCTTTTCTTGGAGAAAGCATGTAACTTTTGATTTCACTTGGTTTGGATAATATATTCTTAATTATCTTTTGTTTACATTTTGACTTTACTTGGAGTTGTAATATGAGTCTGTATGTTTTGTCTTCATACCATGTTGAAATCTTCATATAAAAGTTTACAAGAACTTGGTATTCTTCATCTATATTTAGGTGTTCATACATAGAGTGTACTGCTTAATAGTGTCATGATTTACACTATTTAAATAGTTCAAGCTTTTGACTTAGTGTCAGAATTGTGCTGAAAATAATTACACATTGTTTTTGAGGAGTCATCAATGCATGTGAGGATGTTAAAGCAGCTTGGTTTTAGAATACACCACCTGACCTTATGCCATGTGCAGATTGGCAAGTCATTGTAAGATATTGCCATAGAAATCTAAAAGAATAATTTTTTAGTTTAGTTAACAGAATAAATAGGGTATAATAACAGAGTATCACTTAAAATGCATAATGGTTATTTCTCAATAAACTTGTATTGCCATGTGTAGAAAGTATTTTACTTTCAAATATGATTGGTTAAGTTAATCTTGTTTATGTAGTGTGTGTGTTGTCTAGGATCAGCTTTAGAGACTCATCGTCATTTAACACTTTTGTTAGCAATAACAGCAGTGATGACAAAATTTTCAAGACAGCCTAGAAGTGAAGTACTTGTGTGTGCTGGGTAAGATTCCCGTCTCCCCCTGCCACCACCCCCCCACCCCCCAGCCAGGCCAGAATTGACTATGAGCAGTATATTCACTCCTCCTTGTTACGCTAAACCACAGTGCATGAGTCTCTGCTTCACCAAACATAAAAATGTCTTCATAGGGTACTACTTTAACTAGGCCTGATGGCACCAGGTATAATCCCATCACCCTTGAGAGGCTGAGGAGGGAGCCTGGCCTGGCCTTTTAGAGACACCCTGTCTCATAATAAAAAAAAATTTTAAAAGAGGGCTGAGGGATGAGCTCCATGCAGAGGCCCTGGGCTTAACCCCTGCCAAGAAAGACACAAACTTATTGTAATATTAACTGAGCAGATACCCAATTTGCATTGTATTGTAACATACATGTGCACAGCCAATGCATGAGTCACTAAGGGTAAAGAATTACAATCACAACTCTTATGAAACTTAAAACGAAAACCAGAGTGAAACAGGGGGGTAGGGTGGGGGAGGAGGGAGGGAGGGGAGTGTATGGGGAGGGACAAAAGGAGAGTGAGGAAGCCCTTGTCACCTTGACGAGATACATATGTGCACAAAATGCTCAAATCCATTGTAAATCTTAAATTTTGCACGTATACATATCAATAAAATAGGGAGTAAAAAAGAAAACCACATGACAAAAAAAAATTACAATCAGTGTTGGGAGCAGCAGAAAATGAGCACTGGCATAGCCAGGATCAAGCCGAGAACTGAGCAGTAGGCAACTTGTGCACATTCAGGCAAATCACTTAGGAAGTTGAGTTTCCTGATGAATGAGAACATGATGCTCTGTGCACATAGCTACTATAAGATTCAGGGAACTAATGTATGTAACATTACCTTGAGCAGCTCCGGAGGAATAGGAATCTTTACTGCTTTCAACTTAGGTTAATGACAGTGAAAGAAAAAAAGTCAGGATAAAAAAAGACGCAATGCTGTCTAGTGTGAAACACTACGTGGGAATCCTTTATGTCAACAGGAACGAAGCCCACAGTTTAATGAATTAACACAAAGTATTATTATGTCAGCAATTTTATAAGTATTTTAAGAATAATTTCATTATTTTCTTAGCATATTGTTTTCTTTGAAAGAATACTTTTCTGAATAAGTTTATTCAGAGAAATTTTATGTAGCAAGTGTGTTATTATTTTTGATAATTGTAGTTTCTGGGTTTTTTGCTCCCTTATCCTTGAGTTCATTTTGTGTCTTCAAGTAACAATATTCCCTCCCATGATGGTTTTAGGCCTGAAGCAGGCACACCTGGCCTTTTACGAAGCCCTCTCCCACCACCACCTGTCTTCCTGTCTTTGGAGGAACCCCCTGGAAGTGAAAAGCTATACTCCAAGAAGATCTAGAAGGCTATTTTCTTTAACGTGTTTAAGGTTTCTGTGCATACTGAGACTTCTAAACATGTTTATAAATGAATCAATTCATCAGTAAGTAAGAGGAGAACTTTTCCCATTTCCCTAAGAAGAGTTTTAGAATTTTTTCCTCACTCTATCCAGACTTCTCATCCATAATCTTAAGTTCTGGCTCTTCATAACCGAAGGACTTCTTGAGAGATCAGTTCTTCGATCTTGGGTGCTAATGTGTCTGCATCTAAATGAGGCCAAGAAACCTATTTGTTTTTTTCTTTCCTTGCTAAAATATCATTTTATAATGAAAAAACTAAACATCCTCAAATATTGAAATTATTTTATAGCAAACAGTTATACAATCCACCCCAGATTCTATAATTCACATTTTACATGTTTATCCTGCCTGTCCATCATCTTTTTTTCCAATACTGGGGTTTGAACCCTGGATGTTTGCATTAAGCTACATCCCAGTCTTTTTTTTTTTTTTTAATTTTTACTTTGAGCCATGGTCTTGCTAAGTCACCAAGAAGTGTCCCAGGCTGGTCTTGAACTTGCAATCCTGCTGCCTTAGCTCCCCAGAATATTAGAATTACAGGCGTGAGCAACTATGCCTGACCCCCACTCACGTTTTATTACTTACATATCAAAGGAAATTACAGTCACCGGTACATTTTATGCTTAACATTTCAGTATATATATTATTAAATTTAGTATCTGTCATAGTTCTTTCTTTGTCTTTTAAGGTAAAATTCACAAATGGTGAAATGTGCAAATCCTAAATGGACTATTGGTGCGTTTTGCCTGTGCCTGCAACAGTACAACCCACATCTTCAGCTATGTATAGAACAGTTTCCTCACCTCAGAATTCGCTCCTGTTCCTTCCCAGTGATTCCCAGTTCTTTGCCTCAGTGACAACTGCTGTTCATATTTTTTCTGACATAGATTAGTTGCTCAGGAGAGAAGTTATTCATAAATGCTTTTCCCACAAAGTCGTTGCTAGGATTTGACCACGAGGTAGGTATCCTGCCTAAACATGGAATGAATAAAGCCATTTTCCATTCTCAAATCATCATCGCTTTCTGAAGCTCTGGTTTAGTGGCGTGGTTCAGCTTCTCCTTAGCAAGACAGTCATCCTCTGAGTCCTGTCTTAGATCTGAAGACGAGCTAAGGGTAAATGAGGCCCTCATGGGCCTTGACACAAATTTATCCTTAGGAAGCAAAGTATGCGCACCATTTTGGAACTGGATGCAGCCAATATTTATTAAGGTCCTGGACTTGACACAGAAGATACCAAGATAATAATATGTAGAAGCCATGGTAAAATAGATCAATATATAATGTTATTAATTATTAAGCAACCATGGTAAAATATATCAGTATATAATGTTATTAATTATTAAGCAATTATTAATCATTTTTATGTTCACAAAAATTTACTGAGCCATAGTATGTGGCTGGCCCTATGACAGCAATGGGGGATGTTGCTGTAAACAAGACAGGCATGGTTCCTGTCCTCAACAGCTGCTTCTACACAGTAACACTTGTGTTTGTCCATTAATGGAGTGTCACTAATCAGAGGTACAGTCTTGGGGTGTCAGCGGGCACATATAATGTGGGCCTGTTAGGAGGTCGTAGATAGTCAGTCAATAAATAAATAAATAAATAAATAGCTGACTGGCAGAAACTGCATTTCACCTGACTCTAAAGGACAGGCTAGAAACTAGCTGGAGTAAAGTTGCATTCCAAAGTTAGGTACAAGTACATGGAAACATCTACAGAAAAGGGATGGCATGTTGAGACAGAGGCAGGAAAAAGACGTTAAGTAGATGAAGGAGGTGAAGCCTGGAGAGGAATTGGTGGAATTCAGAATGTTCCTGAACATTTCTCTGGAAGGGGGCGTTTTGCAAACTAAACCCTTAACCTTTTCACTCCCCAGATAAATTATGAACTTCTTGGACAACAAACAAACAAAAGCAAACCCTCAAATGCAACTTGATGTTCATTTGAGGTAAGATTTTTATAGGAAAAAAGAATTCACAATGATTCAGCTGTTGCCTTGAATTCTGTTCTGTTGATAGACTATTACCTTTTGTAAATTTAATTTTAATTACATCAATCTAGCAGGCCTGATGTAGATATTTACCTTTAGTATAATGGATTTTAAGGGAAAATGCCCCATGAAAGCATTGAGTATTGAATATTTCATTTGAAAGCAAATGCAAAAAGTATTTTTGTAACATTCAATATTGATACTTTGTAGAAAAGTAAAGTGAAAATATCTTTTAATGGATTAAAAAAAACCCTCACAGTCTTTAGCTGTGGATAGTATTTAGAGGTTCGCACTAATGATAATGTATTATTCATAAATGCATTAGAGTGAATAGCTTTACTAAAAATTTGTTTTGCTGTTTTCCTTTGGGCAAAACTGGGTTGGTGTTCTTTGGTGTGATGGAACTAAGATAACTCACTTTTTCAGTAATGAGACCGTCCATAAATGTCTAATGAACAAGGTGTTTAAACTTACCCCGAAATGTTAAAATTAAGGCACCTTCATTATATGTATTTGATATAGTTTATACCTTTATCCCTCCTGTGAATTTAATTCCATTTCTTGAAAATGTGAGAAACCCCACCTGAATAGAAACAATCTACCCAAACCTAGAAATCCTTCTAGGAAGAAAGCACTTCAGCTCATTATCTGAACATGATCATAATTACATATTATTAAAGCCAGGCTTATTGATCCTCAGATATTTTTAAGAAGTTCACCTTAGTATATGTTATGAGTTCATCCTTAGCCCACTTGCAGGGTGTCATACCTTAGGAGATTTATTACCAGGGCAAACTTGCAGACACTTCAAAGATCTATGCAGGGTCTGGGCCCATAAATCTACTATGGTCTCACGTGTTGTCTCCCATCAAATTTATGTGTTGAAAATTGATCATGCATGTGAGAGTATTAAGAGCTGAAGCCTTTGGGATGTGAATAAGTCATGAGGGATCTGCTGTCATAGATGGGATTAGTGACCTCATAAAAGGTTGAAGGAAGCAGTCCAGCCCCTTTGGTCTCTTCTGCCCATGAGCCCATAATGAGAGGTGCCACCCATGAAGCATGGAGGAGCTTTTAGGTCCTTAATCTGCTGGCACTTTGAACTTGGCTACTCAGCTTCCAGAACCATGAGAAATACGTTTTTAGTGCCTCTAATTTTAAAATATTTCTAAATTGCCTCAATGCATTATTTTGTTTTATATACCAGCCCTTGTGGCCTAGGATTTTGTCTAGCCATCCTCCAGGTAGGTTTCCAGGACACAGAAGAATCCTGATACACAGAGAGATCCAAACTGCATTTTCTGAGATACATACATCTAATAAACAGATTAAATCTATTCTTTGAAAATATTGACTGGCCAGTATCCAATCAGTTGTTAGCATGCTGCACTGGGACTCAAAACTTCATCTGTCAACAAATTGTTTGAATCTCCTTAAATTTTCACATGAAATTTATCACAAAATCAAGCTCAACCTCTCAGTTTTTCTCTTTCTCTATTAAAAAAAAAAGACTTTTAATACTGCATGCCCTCTCACTATGTACACATGTGTATCATTGCTGTCATGCCCGCTGGTTGTTGACTGGCTTGATGTCGGGGGTAGATTTCTCATGTCCACTGTGTCTTCTAAGACAGTGCTTTGTACATGGAAAGTGTGCAGGCAAGCACTTGCTCATAATAAGATTCATTAGTCATGACTAGCAAATCAAAACCACGTTTGTTCCCAAAAGCGATTGTTACAGATTTGAGAACCGATTTGAACCTTCATTAAGGCTCATTTTTAATGCCAAGAATATAAACTCTAATGTAATTTTCTAATTTGCCAGTTCATTAGTAAATGTTAACTGTGACGTGTGGATGTTTACCACGTCGAAATTTATGTTGTCAAAATGAATTAATTGTCGTCTGTAGTTGTAGCCAGTGCATTACATCAACACTGTTTATAATACATTTCTATGCATTTTGTATAGCTAGGTTTTTTGGAACTAGATAGTAGATTCTGTTTTTATTTGTATGATGAAATGGATTGATTCGGAGAATGACTATTTCCTTCACGTGTAATGCTAAGGTCGTGAAGCACTTTCTTATTAAGGTGAAATAAGCCTTCAGCTCTTGTTATTCCTGCTAGCTTTAGAAAACCATGTAGTATTAGTTAAGACTTACCGAGGATACTACATTTTAGAAATGCACCTCAGAAAATCAGGTTATCCTTCCCTGTGATTATGGTTTGAATCTGGAATATTCCTCCAAAAAAACTCATGTATTGGATGTTATGGAGTAACTATGGACCACTGGGCTGTTGAGAGGTGGGCCTGCTTAGAAGGGGCAGGACACAGGGGCTGGGAAAGGGTGGGTCATGGAGGCTGGCCCTGGCAGGGTATGTGCTAGTGCCACCCTTCCTCACTGACTCGGCTTCTATCTGCCATGCCACGAAGAACTGCCACGGCCTCCTCCAAATGCTTCCACCATTCCAGGCTTCCCATGAATGGACTGTAACCATCTGAAACTGAACTAAAATAAATCTTTCCTCCCTTAAATTGGGTCACAACAACAAAAAAGCAGCTAAGGTACCCATGATTAGATATTATTGAATTCTTCTCTACTCTACACTTATCAAAAGCCACAGCTACATGGTTATAGGCAAATGTCAGAAGATAGGTTAAAGGGGTCCACAAAACAGGGAGACCCCACCCTGCACTCCTTCATACAGAGAAAGGCTGTGTCGTGAGGTATGGGAAAGTAATGAAAGTGACCACAGAATTAATTCAGTGAGACAGATTTGAGAGCTTTCAGCATCCCTGTAGCAGCTTCTAATGGGCCTTGGGCTACCACATATCATTGGAAGATACATACACAATGGGTTGGGAATGAGTGTTATCCTCTTGGTGTTTTCTCTGTGGCCTGCCACTGACTGATAGTTGGTTTGGGGTTATTTTAGAGAAATTCTTGGTTCCAAAGACTACAACCCAGTAAGGAATTCCCAGGACTGTACTTTCATAACCCCCTAACTTCAGCCCCACATTTTTGTGTTCCAGCCTGGCGAGACTATGTGCCCTTGTGCCTTTAGAGCAGCTAGAGAGGATATATTACAGGCTTCTGTCCATCCGACCTCCTGCTTATTGATAAGATAGCCACAAACTAAAGCAGGGGGTGGGAAGCATTGAAAGTGATGGAAGTGATGTGTCTCCTTTCTCTCCATGTTGTAGATATTCTAGTGGAATTTCTGTCTGTTGAAAAAATTGGGGTGGGGGAGTGCATATGTTGATAAGTGTTATGCTTTAAATGTGAAGTACCCCCCTAATATAAACCCTCTCTGTCAAAGCCTTGATCCCCAGTGGAGCAACTTTCAGATAGAGGCTTTGGGACAGCAGTTGGATCATAAGAGGTCTACTGTCATCAGGGGTCAATCCATTGATGAGTTTATAGCTCAGTGAGATTATTAAGAGACAAGACTAATGGGATGAGGTAAATTGCTGGGACATTTATGAATAATGGTTATTCTCAAATATTTTGCTGTAGCAAAAGAAAGCTAACACTATAGGTTTGACTGCGACTGGGGTTAATCTCAATCTTCTTCAAAACTGATGAAATATATAAAAATTATGTCTTAAGACATCAAAGAAAAAAGTCATCCCAAGAATAAGCATAGAATGTTTAAACCAGATAGGTTTTGAAAGATCATCCAAACAAAAGTTTTCATCAGATACCTTGATTCCAGTATATGATTCTGTACCCTATGTTTGATACGTCTGAGAGTGCCAGATTCATCCCTTAAAGGAACCCGGTCCATCTAGAACACTCTCAATCAGTCAAATTTTCCTCTCATTTTAAGTTGAAACTGCCTTAGTGCAACGTGTTTCGTGTTGCTCCTAAGTTTATTAGAGGTATCTTGGTAATCTAGGCTAAAACAAAAGTAAGTTTCATGGTGATCAATTTCTTATTCATCAGCCCTAATTCTGCCTCTCTTCCTTATAATTACTTATTTCTCCTAAGTGTTGTGGGCTAAGCACAAAATTTGGCTCCCCTTTGGTCTGATCCCATAGCTGCTGTGTAAATCCTAGGACTTTTCCTGCATGTCTTCTTCAGCTATAAATCCTCCTGGATTTATAGATATCTGTAAGGCACTAATGGAACAAGCTTTCAAACCCCTAATATTCTGAATTGAACAGTATTTTCCCTCCCAGGACGATTCCTATACTCAGAAAACAATATTTATTTTATGGTACTACCAATTTTTTAGACTTCCTGATTGAAAGTATTTTTTTTCTATTTCTTTTTCTTCAAATACTTTTCATTACTCAAGGATTACATAGTTGGAATTTTTGTCTACTCGCTAATTTTTTTTTTTTTTTTGAAACACCAAAATCAATACTTAGGGTTGTTTACTGATACGAAAACATTGAGTCATTTGACATGCACACACCCACCTGAGGTGGAATAAGGTTATATTCTGCTGCTTCTTTCAGTAATTATACTAAAAACAAGTGTCCTTTTCTCAGTGTGTTGAGTGCCACGTATTTTGTATGTTTTGTTTTAGGTGAAGCTTTCATTTTTCCAAGAGCCCCTGAACAGTGTGCTAAAGTGCTGTCTAGTGCTCTGAACACAGGGCTGTGATATTCTTTAAGGAGAAAGGAAATGAGTTAGATAAGTTTCTTTTGGCCATGAGTTACAATGCTATTGGCCATTATATTAAATATGTTTCCTATCAACAGAAACACAAAAAATAAGGTTACATTATTACTTAGTTGGTGAGCATGACCTGGCAGAGACCTACCCAAGAGACTGTCCCTGTATTTTCTGTAGTAATAGTGGTGCAGTGTTCAATCAGCATTAGCAGAAACTTCACATTTCTTGGCAGGAACATTACAAATTTTATAATTAATAAGAATCAAATGTAATTTCAGAATTACAGGAAACCATTGCCAGAGTAGAAGAGTTTCAATGGGCCATCCCCCAGCTTTTCAAGTGTTAGCATTTTCAGTGGCTTTAACTCCTACCTTGTATGTGAGAAGACACTGTGCATTTGGATAATTGTAATACACATGCATATCTTTCATAACTAATTCAATATATTATCTCCTAAAATGAAGATATTTTCATATGTAACCAAAATAAAATCAAACCGAGGAAGCTAAGTTTAATTGAATATCACCTACTCTGTGTATCAGGTTAGAATTGAATAGTTGTCCCAGCAATGCTGGGTCAGGTGTTGCATTCTGCTGTCCTTTCTCTCTTTTTCTACCTTGGTGTGTTTGATGACTATACAGAAATTCTTTGTACCATACTTTGGTGTGCTTCGATGTTTCTTCATGATTAGGTTTAGATTGGGGGAGGGAGAGCGGAATGTTACAAAGGCCATTTTGTTCTTCCCAGTACATCATGATTAGGGAAATTTGATGTTGGTTTACTTCATTTCTGATAATGCTAATTGATCATTTGTCCTGCAGCCAAAGCCCCCCAGGATAATCCTATGGCTCAGAAAGCCGCATCTGGTGACTCACGGCAATGAGGGATACATGGGATACTTACCTTATGGAGAGCTCTGGTACATCTCATTACAAGAGTGCTGGAGGGTGCTTGGTATTAGGTTTGGACTCACATTTGATTGTTTTGAGAGGTTTTATGCAGTTTTGCCATAGGTTGGGCCTATCAGAAAGTAGGCCCAATTTCATGACTGCTTACGTTAATAAAGGTTTTGTTATTAAGAGGAAGGAAGGAATGAGGCAAACTAAACTAGTCATGAATCTGTTAAGGAAGCAGCAGTGGTCTTGTTATTCAGCAGGGAGAGGGATGTTGCTTTGGTGTTGGCTTGATGATATTCTTGTTTCTGCTGGGTCCAAATGTAATTACAGTTGGCTTCTCTTTGCTCATACCATTGTTGTCACAGAGTGACCTTGTTCAATATTAATCGTGTAGGAATTATTTATAGATAGCAGGAGAGCACCACGTGGCTGTGGGAGCCTGTCCACTTCCCATTTGATAGCAGTTACAGATTGCTTTTATCTTGTTGATCAATTGCTGTTTCCTCCTTTGTAATTCACTCAACATCTCTGCTGAAGTAGGTAGATGGCTATGCGCACAGCCAGTAGGCAGGTGTGTAGGCACGGGGAGAGGCATTGATAGATGCCTGGGCGGGAAAGGAAGAAGTTTTAATTGCAACAGGAAGTTAATTGATAAATGTAAAAATTATGGAAATAGAACATTGCTTGGCAGCCATAATTTATCCAGGCAAGGATCATCAGTGAAAGATTGAGTGGCAACAGCTCGTTCATATACTCTCGAACTATTTTCCCACAAATTGTCTATCTGTTGTAGGGGAAAATAATCATTTTATTAAGTAGAAAATATTTAATCATTTGGATAATAATGATGGTGGTAGTGCAGCCAGCTTTTACTGAGAAACTATATGGGATTTAATCCCAAGGATTTAGATCATATGGATATTCTCTGAGGTTATAAAGGCTTACGAATTCTCCCTAGCGTGTGGACTTCCTGCTTCGCCATCCTATCATCACACGCAGCTCCTCTTAGGAACCCCGTCATCTCTTGCCTTTCTTGTGTATCTAATTGATGACTCAGCTCTCCTTTAACTGTCTCTCATTGATGTCCCTTCTTTTCCTGTTGTGATAAAAGTTCAGCTTCCCTTACCTCATACAGGAGGTTGCTGCAGTTACTTCAAGAAAATCAAAAAATCCCTCCATTCCAGTTTCTCTCTGTCAGATCTGCCATATGAAGCATCTCTGTCCAAAGGAAGGAGACCTTTACATGCTAGGATTCCTGCCCTGACTTTGCATCTGCCTCTATTTGGTTTGGTTTTAGCTCTGCAACATATTTAAAAGGTAGATTTTAAAATAGTTATTGCCAAATTTTAGTTTCTTTGAATATTATTTTTGTACGGATTTCTTTTCTTCAATGTTGACAGAAACAGAAACTCAGTGCTATTGTATTTTACAACTTACTATTTATTCATTTTTCCTTTAAACTATGTCAAAGTATAGACATAGAACAGTTCATGAATTCATCCTGGAAACTTCTAAAGATATTTTGGATAAACTGATGGTACAAAAAATAATAATAAATTTAAATTAATTTATACTTTTTCTCTACCAGCCAAATCTTATGTAAAATTTTGAAGTGTCAGGGGTCAAGGATGATATTTTTGATTTTCTGACCTCAAGTGGAAAACATTGTCTTTTTTTGAGGCAGGATTTTACTACATCTCACCCCATTTTTCAGTTCTGATTTAGAGACAGGGTTTCACTAAGTCACCAAATTGCACAGACTAGCCTGAGACTTTGGATTTTCCTGTCTCTTCCTGCTTTAACTTGGAACATGGTTCCTAAACTATAGGATTTTTTGTTGTTTACAGACTGAAGTTTTATTCCTCATTACTGAGAAGTTTTTTTTTTTTCTGAACAGCATTTGATTTCTGTCAAATGCTTTCTCTGAATCCTATTAGTAAGTGATCATATGAGTATGTCCTCTATTTTATTAATGTGGCATGTTAATTTATTTTCTAATATTAAACTAACCTTACATTCCTATAATGAGTCCCACTTGATCATAGTTTACATTCTATACTCAGTTTGCTAATATTTTGTGAAGTAATTTTCAGCTATATTTATAAAGGATACATTATTCCATGACTTTATGCTTTTCTTTTATTTCTGATGCTTTTGTGTGGCTTTGGGCTAAAGACAGTATAGGCTATCAATATTTTGTAAAGGGATTTGTAAAGAATTATTTTTCGTTAAATATTTATATAATTTTGTCACAACCTCAGGGCCTGGATTTTTTGTGAGAAGATTTTTTTGATAAGTCAAGTTTTTAATTTGATATAGACATGTTCAGATTGTTTGTCTTCTTGAGTCAGTCTTAGTGATTTATGTGTTTCTAGGAATTTATTTTATCCAAGTTATATATTTTGAAATAAATTATTGCTTATCTCTTATTTTTTTAACTTTGACATGCTTAGTGGTTATGGATTCTTTTTACTTCTGGATTTGATAATTTGTTGCCCTTCTTTTCTTAGTCAGTCTCACCAACAATTTATAATTAATATTAATCTTTTGAGAAATAAATTTTTGGTTTTGATTTTTATCTATTTTTCTTTTATTCTATGTTACTGACTTATACTATGATCATTTCTTCATTTTTTCAGGATGCTTTGAGTTCAGTTTTCTATTTCTTGTTTCTTAAACTGTACTTTTAAAGTTCTGATTTGGATGTTTTCCCCTATAAGTACTTAAGTATTTAAAAACATGCTCTCTCTTTTTCTTTTGTTTTATTTGTTCAGTTCTTTTGTTTGTTTGTTTGAGACAGGGTCTTGCTCTGTAGTCCAGGCTGGTTCTGAGCTCACTACGTAGGCCAGGTTGGCCTCGAACACACAACAATCCTCCTAACTCAGTCCCTGTGTGCTGAGATTATAGGTGTGCACTGGGGCCCTGAACCCAGGGCCTTGCACTGGCTAGACAAATGCCTTAACTTCTGAGCTATGCCTCAGCCCATATACTCTTTCAAACAACTGCCTTAGCTTCATTCTATTACCTTGATATATGTTTCAATTTTATTATTTTTTAGAAGTTTACCTTTGTGCATTCTCCTTTGATTCATGGATAGAAATACTAGGTCTTTAAAAGTATATTCTCATATTATTATTATATTAGAACTACCTTGTTCAATTTCAATATCTGGGAATTCCCAAATTCCATTATAGTTGGAGAACATATTTGTTATGATTTTAATAATATTAAATTTATAAAACTTGTCTGTGGCCTAGCAAATGGCCTACCTTGGAAAATAGTTTGGTCAGCAATATTTTTTAAAATGTGGGTTTGGTTGTCTTCATGTGGAGTTTTCTGTTATGTGAAATTGTTTCGTAAATATCAGAAAAATTGCTTGTGTTGTTCAAGTCTCCTATGTCCTTGTTGATTTTTTCATTTTTTAACCAGTTATGGACAGTAGGAGTTACTGAGCTGTTAGAATGGTTATTACTTTTTATAATTCCACCAGTTTTTGCTTCATATATTTTAGGGCTTTGTTTATAAATATGTACACAATGTAGCCATTACAGGATTTCTTCTGTAGCGATACTGAAATCCTGTTTTGTCTTATAGTAATATACTCAATCTGCTTGTGGTTACATCTTGCATCTTTTTCATTTCTTTTACTTTCAACATGTTTGTGTTTTTAAATCTAGAGTATATCTTTTATAGGCAGCCTATACTGTATTAGTCAGCTTTCTGTAACAGTCGCAAAATATCCAGACAATTAACTTATTAAGAGAAAAGGTTTACTTTGGCTAAAAGTTTTGGAGATTTTAGCTCTTTTTGAGAGGATTCTGTGCTTTGGGCTTCTGATGAAGCAGCATGTTATGCCAGGAGGGCAGACTGGTCACATCAGGAGCCCAAAAGAGAGAGGAAGAGAGAGAGAACTGACAAGTTCCCACAATTTGCTCTCATCAGCACACCTCCACGAGAGCTAAAAAGGTGCATTTGTAACAGGTGATCATTCCGACTCCTTATTGTCTGAACTACTAGATGCTAGCCAAGGTCTTTAACGATCACATTAGTGTTTGCTTTTGATTTATCCTACAATTTATCTCTGACAACTCTTCAATGCCCAGAATGTGCTCGGAGAGACGAATAATGGGTCAGATAAACAGGAGACTTGGGCCTCTTCGCGTTGAAAAAGGGGGTGACTGTAGCAAATGTAAAAGATGTCTGACACAAAACCGGCCAGATTTGCTGACACTGAATTTAGGAGGTGTGAGTGGGACTTGTTAGGTACAGAGGACTTATCAGAGGGCTGTGGTGAAGAAGATGGCATTTTGGGGAGGCTGCAAGACAATAAATTAACCTAATAAATAATAACTGAGCGAGACAGAAAGGCTGTCCCTATGAATTAAGGAGCTAGAGAAAAAGAACAAATCCGGACAGGAACAAGCATGCGGCAATCTGGAAGAATGGGCTGGAACTACAGTCTTAGCGCAGTGCTTGTGGTAGATCCTAAGCGGATTTTCTGAGCTGCTGATGGGGTGAAAACCTGACTTAATCCGATGTCCGTGGCATTCGGCTGCATAAGGCAGAACTGTGCATTTCCTAATAGACATAGTCATTTCAGCTCTCTTTTATTTTTCATAAACATTTGGAATTAATCTCAGCTCTTCTTTAAGTAAAATCGAGATGTTTTAGCGATGGTAATTTTGATTAAGAATTTTCCCCAACTGATGTACTTCCCACGCATAATTCAGATACTACACAGAGACCTTTATTCACTCGGAAGGAATCATTTAAAAAGCAACTCCTAAAAAACCTAATAGTGCATCCAAAGTGTTAATGCACCTTTTCAAAGCACTAAAGAACTAGGCAGTTGCAAATGGATGTGATGACTATGTACAAAAAAATTTTTTAAAAGATGCACCTTGTCTCTGATCCCCATTTTAAGAGGTTCCTTTTCATGTGTGAGGGGCTATGAGTTAATTTTTCCTGTCCAAGACTTTCAAATGCTTTTAATTGCCAACCATCTGGATTTTCTGTTGGTATGAATCAGGGATTTTTTATTATTTAATGAAGCCAGCTTATCTGTCACCATCATAATTAATCCATCCTACTCTAATTACTTTTTCATCTCTGGAGCCAATCATCATATATTAATACAAATATAGGAAAATCTGGGTCATTTTCATAATATAAGAGTGCAGAATACCTATCAGATATGTTCATAAGTTTCCTTCACATATTTAGAAAGGATCAAAATAACCTAGTAAAATGTACCCACATTCAGCCAGAGATGCAGAATCCAGAAAATACATCAATATTTCACTTCCTTCATTTACCTTACGGCATCACATTTCTTAGCCCTTCATTTATTTTCCAGAGTTTCATGGTCTTTTTTTTTCTTTTTTGTCTGTCTGCCCAGTGATTAATCATAATGCAGAAAGACTCTCTGTTTCTGGAGGTAATTGGGGGGG